>JAGVVM010003905.1:0-16925 GCA_019149425.1 Psidium friedrichsthalianum
GGATCCATATCTGGAAGAAGTTTTGTTTCTGTTGCAAATGACAAAAACAAAATGCCAGCAGGATATTGTAGTGTCCAATTGTGTATGACACTCCCCATTTGTTACCAAAATTTTTTTTGCCGGGTTACCTAAGTGTAACAATCGAAGAAAACGTTACTTAAGTGTCAATAGATGGGAGATTCCAACCAAAAAATATATGTGACATTCTCTATTTAAAAATATTTTAGTGCAACGTGATTTATAATTAAGAAATCAGGCCATGTGGCCATTTTTTTATATAAAAATAAATAAATCCACATAGACTCCATGTGGCAATTTAATGGAAAAACTGTCCACTTAAAATCCCTTTAAAAATTCAGTCTTAAAAAAATAATAATAACGGTAGCACAGCGATCCGCTGCCCGCACCATCATCGCCAACAATGGCTAGCAATGTGTGGGGGCTGGTTGGCGAGAGTCACCAACCACTTGGCGGGGGTAGTGGCCCTCCCCCAATCGAGCTGGGGTCGCCGACCCTCCTTGGTCTGGCCAGGCTGCCACTAGCAACCAACCCTACCACCACAAGACTTCACTCTTGATCGCAACTATTGTTCTGTCTCTATCAGATTTGAGACCTAGAACAAAAGAAGGGGTTATGAGGGTCTCTGAGGTCTATGATTTCGTGTTCAGCTTCCTCATGGTTTTTGCCAAGAAGGCGGAAACCATTGTCCCTTAGCCTAGAGAGTTAGTCGTGTCGATGATGATATGATGAACCAAGTTAATGTTGAGGAGGAGGAGGAGGAACCATTGGAGAACGTCGCGATTGTATTGCAATGGAAGGGAGGGTGGGGGGGGTAAAAAGAAGGTGGGGGGGAGGGGGGTGGGGGGGGGGGAGGGGGGGGAGGGGGGGGGGTGGGAAAAAAAGGGGGGGGGGGGGGGGGGAACTATTTGACAAATTGCCTATGAGCCAATGAAGTGCTAACCCAAGAACATGTTTGGGAAAGATCGTGGGGAACCTGCTGAACAAGCTCCCGGAATAGAAAGAAGCGTTTTGTTTGGTAAGGTACTTTTCCAGATGCGCTACTCCAAGCTTTCCCTTTGACTTGTAAGAGAGGCGATCGAGATCAACACGGTGATGTTGTTCACGAGAGGAGAGCGTAATAAAATTGGCAGATCCTCGTATCGGCTAGTGGCACCACTTGCCAACAGTATCCAGGAATCACTAGCCGACTAGCCCCCCCCTGTCACTATGGAGTTAGGCACTCATCGTTTTTTTTAAAAAAAAAAATTGTGGCATGATAAAAAAAAAAATGGTGTCAAAAGATCATCATAACACAAATTTTTGACACCTTCGGAATGTCCTTTTTGTCCAAAGAGAGAATTAAAGAGTACACAAGTCTAAGAACATTGCTGGCAATTTCCTTGCGAGCATGGGATCTTTATTTTTTAACTATTTTGATTGCTTGAATTTTCGTACACAAAAAGCCTCTGAACAGAATTTCGTAGCAATGCAGTCCAATTTATGAAATGTCGCGGATTTTTTTGAAAATTAGTGCTGAATAGATGGTCATGGCTAACAAGTTACTAATATTTCCTAAGACTCCAAAACGAAGTAGGTTTTGCATAAAACTTGTGCCTTTTGAAAAAATTGTTTTTTTTTTAAACTGAAATTAATATTCAAATCACCAAAATTCTCACACTTCATGTCACAGCCATTTTGAAAATTTCTAATATATTTTTTAATTCGCCTCCGATCATGGGGAATTGGAGGAAGCTCTTGCTCGCCAGAACAATTGTTTTTTTTTTTTTATCTTTGGCTAGAAATTTTTATGATATTTTATTTTATTTTATTTATTTTGCTGCACTTTGTTAAAAACGGAGAGGTTCTGCATGTATCTACGTTGACTATCCTCCAAACCTAGAGGTATCAAACAGGTGAGTTGGGTGGTTTGGGTGGTTATAATAGGTTTTGCCCCAAAAATTCCACCCATTTATAACTCACATTGACCACCTTAAAAAAACATTATTCACATTGACCCATTTTCTTGTTAATAAATTATATGCATATCCAACTCAATCTATACCCGACTCAAACTCACCCACATAACTCACTCAAAACACAGAGAATAAGCACAACATCTCACCATATTAAATAAAAAAGTGAAAAATATGCAAAATAAACAAATTCAAGTTGCTCCAAACTCTACCCAGCGGAAACGTAGCACTCATGGAGTCCCCGACGGCTGCTTGTCTCCTACAGTTGAGGGCAGATATGTGGCTAGAGGCTGGAGTCGAGCCTAAGCATTAATGAATGGCCATGGTCGATGTGAAGATTTGAATTT
Organism: Psidium friedrichsthalianum; assembly: GCA_019149425.1. Classification (NCBI taxonomy): domain Eukaryota; kingdom Viridiplantae; phylum Streptophyta; class Magnoliopsida; order Myrtales; family Myrtaceae; genus Psidium; species Psidium friedrichsthalianum. The sequence continues at coordinate 2,321 of JAGVVM010003905.1, forward strand.
TCACCATAGTTTTTTACAAGCATTATAGCTAATTATGTATGTGGATTAGTAGCAATTAGGCTTTGAGGTGTCTAGTTATTAGCAAGATGGTTGTTGGATGAAATGAAGTGATGGATGTGGTAATTGTCGAACAAAAGGACAAGGTCGTCTAGTATGTATATTTTGTCTCTAGCACATATACTTAATCTCGAGTTAGTTATGTGAAAATTAGTCCGGAGTGAACCTGCGAAGCCTATCATCCCTGGCCCTCTCTTCCACCGACCTAGTGCATTATAAAATGGCTCCCAATTTCTCTCTCTTCATTTTGTTAACAACCCACAAGAAACTCACCTCAAATTCTCTCTTATATCTCTCAGCACTCTCTCCCTTCTCGCGACCCCCTTGCTCTTCTGCCTTGCTGACAAACCAGCAGCCCTGATGCCCGCTCAAGCCCCCTTAGTCTCCCTTCCCAACCCCAACTTAGCCCCTCCACCACCCAAAGACTAGCCTGCTTATCCCCTCGCCCTTACCCTCTTGAAATCGTGTGAACCTAAAAGAGGAGGAGGTGACCCGAGCCGTTTTGGCGACAATTCAACCCCCGTCTTCGTAGCTTTCGGACCCGAGGCAAGTAGAGCCTCTATCTTTTCAACTAGGCTAGCTATTCATCGCTTGATTGGGCACGACAACATCGTTTGAGATTGGATATGCCGAAAGGAACTTTGACTTGCATTTTTGGGGAAATGGCCTTGCATGTTTAATCTATTGCTTGAATTAGAGTCTTTAGGTCTTAGGCTAGCTATTTTTGTGGGCTGATCGTATTGATTTTGTAGAAATGGCGAGGATTTAGAGTCGCTTTCCTTGTGGTTTTTAGGCCGTATAAGCCATGTGTGTATTAGGTGCATTGCAGTTATGGTGTGTTATCGACAGTGAAAGTATCGTTTGTGCTTCTGGATGGTTGAATTGAGGTCGGTTTGAGTCTGGAGTTCAACCATGAGTTTGGGGTGTTTGTATGCAAAGTTGGCTTGTGTGTGGGGGCCTCATAGTCTTGGATTGTCAATTTGTGGAGTCAGTTTGCATAGCATTTAAGTATCCAAGCATGTGGGGTTGATTGTCCTATCAGTTGCGTCCCGAGTTAGTACTGTGCATGTAATAGATTGGTTCGCATGGGAATCTAAATAAATGAATTGACTATCTCATCGGCCTGTGTCCCGATGAGGACAAATGATATCCGCTTGTGTTAGATGATACCCCGTGAGAGTCGAGGGGAAATCGGGAAGTCCATGGCCGGTGTCTTGTTGGAATACCTAAGGCTTGTATCCCTCAAAAGCCTTGAAGCAAGGGGGAATTAAGGCTTGTGTCCCTCATGTTACCAATGGCTGATGTCCCATGAATAAAAAGCTGAGGTGCTTATCCCTTAGAATCGAGACATGTGTACCTTGGAGACCAGATTGATGCATGTGTCTCTCAAGAAACCATTGCCTATGTTCTATGGAAAACTGATAAATAAAGTGAAAACTAAACAATGAGTCAAGTGCATGGTCATGCACGTGAGGGTCATATTACACGATGTGTGGTGTTAATGTCAAAAAGTTTTACACATGGATTGCACACAAAGTATCCAACCTTTCTAGATGCTTCGTAATGCTAACAATGCCTTGATTTTCAAGCTTCTTCTTATGGAAACAAGGATTTCAATTGGGTGCCTTATCTGTTGCTAGACGTTCCCCTCTAACAAGAGACAATGTAAGACATGTAATGATCAAAATAACAACTTAAGTCAATAAAGTGTCAATTCAAAATAGATTATGAAGCCCGAGCTAATTGGCGCAAACACAAAGGATGTAGCACCCAAGTTAATCGACATGAGTATAAAAGATCAAAATGATAACTTAGGTCAGCAAAGTGTCAATTTGAAATAAGGTGTGACATAAGAGCTAATTGGCATGAACACAAAGGATGTACCACCCCAAGTTAATTAGGGTGAATACAAACGTTCAAAATCACAACTTAGGTCAGTAAATTGTCAATTTGAAAAAAGGTGTGATGCTTGATTTAATCTGTGCGAGCACAAAGGATATACCACTGGAGCTAATCGACATGAATACAAAAGATCAAAATGACAACTTAGGTTAATAAAGTGTCAATTTGATATAAGGTGTGATGCCCTAGCAAATCAGTGCGAACACAAAGGATGTACCACCCGAGCTAATCGGCGTGAATGCAAAAGATCAAAATGACAACTTAGGTCAGTGAAGTGTCAAATTGAAAAAAGGTGTGACATCCAAGCTAATCGGCATGAAAATAAAGGATGTACCACTCGAGCTAATCGGCATGAATACAAAAGATCAAAATGATAACTTAAGTTAATAAAGTGTCAATTTGAAAAAAAGTGTGATGCTCGAGCTAATCGACGCAAACACAAAGGATGTATCACCCAAGCTAATTGGTGGGAATACAAAATATTAAAATGATAACTTAGCTTTGTAAAGTGTCAATTTGAAAAAGGTGTGACGCCCAAGCTAATCAGCACGAACACAAAGGATGTACCACCTAAACTAATCGGTGTGAATAGAAAATAACAAAATGACAACTTAGGTCAGTAAAGTGTCAATTTAAAAAAGGTGTAATACCCGAGCTAATCAATGCGAATAGCCCGAGCTAATCGGCATAAATACAAAAGATCAAAATGAGAACTTAGATTAGTAAAGTGTCAATTGGGGAAAAAAAAAGGCGTGACGCCCGAGCTAACCGGCATGAACATGAAATTAACAAGATTTCTTAGAGACAACTTGAGTTGATCAAGTGTCAATGTAAAACTAGATTCCACAAGGGTAATTAGAAAACATACTTTAATTCTCCTCCATTGGTCAAGAATAGTTAGGCTGACTGTATCACTTGTCTATTCACCTGAACTAGGATTTAAAACAACATGTACATTGACAAAACCAATGCTAATTGCAACACATATCCCAATGAATTTTCTGTGAATTTGATTGTATTCGAAACATCACTAGGGAATTTCATCAATAAGGAAATTTGTCTGACCCTTTTGACAAATTTGATCATATTGAATGAGGAGTCTTCAATCAAAAAGAACTTTCACTCACTCTCTTAAAAAGGCTTTTTAACCGACCATTAATGCGGGTATAAGAATCAGTCACCTATAAGTAGTTTTAGACAAGTTTCCTTTGAAGTAGATACCTAAATACCAAGTATGGCCCATAATAATCTATCTTCTGGGGCATGCAATGATTCTTTCATCATATGGGGAGTTAATTTACTTACTAAAACATTGCCCGCCTCTACCCAAGATCCTAGCATCACAATTTCATTTTTGTCTAAATTGCAGAGTAAATGGGCTTCTAGATGCGATATTTCATTAGCGATCATTTCGGGTCCTTGTCTTGTCACATGAGTTAGAATTTTATATTTTCGTATGTGAAAAGAAGTATAAATATCTTCATATACCAGATGCTCGATAATAAGTCTATCATCATCATGATTAACAATGGTCTGGGTATTCTAGCAATCAGTATGACCAAACTAATCTAAGAGGTCTTTATGAAGACTACAATTCAAGTTTGGTAAGAGACTTGGCGAAGTTGCATTAGGTTTACAAGTCATGAACCTTGCAAAATGAGATAGAACGACCTTGCTTGCACTTCTTCAAGCAACATTTATAAACATTTGAAATTCTATGTTAACTCAAGTTCCCTAATCTGAAGAAACTTTGCTAAAGGTTGTAACGTAGGTTCGGTAGGCTTAGAAATGAAATGCCTATTTATAGCAAGAGGATTCACACTTTCCAAGGAAATTAGTGATCACCCATGCTTTTGTCACTAGTTCTTTCTTCATTGGTACTTTAGAAATTCATGCAGTCTTTTCTGCTGAAGTTCTTTGAGGAATTGACAATCTCGTGGATTCTTTCCATTTGCGAGTTTTTAGATGTCTATCTTCTCCAAAGATTTTTTTTTTTAATTTGGTAATCTAACGCATTTTGAGTAAATCCTTGATTTTTTGTGATGATTCCATTGCTTCACCATGAGGATGATCACTAATTGGGTTGTGAAAAATGAATCCATCTCTCAAATTGGCTAAACAAAGTGTAAAGTGTATGGGGGTATAGAAAGAAATGCTCTTCGTCATACCTAAGACACTTGAACTAATGCAGAATTCACATGCAATAAATATACTTGAAGATTGATGCAAGCGAGAGCAAAAAAAAAAAATTCTACCCATTTTTGAACTAATTGCCCCCAATGTGGGATTGTTCCTTGATAGGGGTAAGAAATGAATCTCTACTCAAAGAGGTTAGCAAGGGATAATCTATAGCATGTAGAATAGAGAAAATAAATGACTCTCATCATTTTGGTCATCATACTTTTTACGAGATAAACTTTTTACCTTGTGAGCATGGAAATTTTCACTCAACTCATTCGGGGTTATAATACAGGACATGTATAGAAATGACTTGCCTTTTATCATCTTGACGTTTCCTATTCAATGTGATCACTTCATTAATTCAAATAGATAGCCTAATTAAAGATTCTTCTCTCGTGAAAATTAGTAATTCAAACCAAAGAAAACAAAAGTGTTGAATGAAGTTTGTGAATATTATAACTTGATTACTCATAATCATGAGGGTAAGAAAAAAATCAAGTATAATACTTCTTTACATCATTAAAATTGACAAGACCGGTAAACACATGACCATCCATTTCTGCTAACATTAGAGCGCTTCTTGGGAGCACCTTCTTCATAATGTACGAGCCTTAATAGTTCAAAGCAAATTTCCCTTCAAGAGAAGGGATTATTAGTAATAATTTGCAAAAAATAATATCATTTACCTAAAAATATCAGGGGCTAACCTTTTTGTTAAAGGATTTAGCGATCCTTTATTGATAACACTAGCCATGACATGAAGTTTTGAGTCATTTTTCATCAACTAGGTTCAACTAGTCCAATCTCTGCTAGATCTAATATGCTTGAGTCAACTTAAGTTGAGAAAGTGCATGTAGGGAAGGGATTTCTACTTTTATTAAGACCCGATTTTTCCAACAAATGGATTTACAATCGAAAATCGGGCTTGGGGGGGAGGGTCATTAGTACTTTGAGCGGTGAAATATTTGGGATTATGATATGGTTGGTTGCGATTAGTTTTGGACCATATGTGATTTAGTTGTTGTGCTAATTTTTATAATCGGTTCGACGCGAAATTGGTTCGCGATTTAGAGCACGAAGTGTCACGCTCCGAACCCAGCGATCAACGCAACATCCCGCAACTCATCGATCGGCCAACGAGAACGACGACCCAGGATTTGTCGTGGTGCAATCGACGCCTTCAGATAATACGCTAATGGAAGCGACTCACACCCATACATACATAAAGAATGGGGTAGAGAAGAGAGATAGATCAACATACAAAAGGCATTTCATTGAAATGATAAAACTAGTATTTAGGTACAACTTTTTCAAAATTAGGACACTGCCAGTTGTCTTATGATAACAAAAGGAGCGAGTAAGGCCTACAGATCTACACATCCACATTGCTCCAGTCAGATGAGAGTAGCTCCTCGGGGTCAGGCTCCTTAGGCGTCAGTGGATCACTATCCACGAATCCTCAAAATCTGCTCTATCTAACTCCAGGAGACCAGGCGGTCCACCATGACTAGGGCTTAGGGTCTGAAAATGGTTTAACAACAATAGTGAGTCGAAACTCAGCAAGCTCACCGCTGAACCTCGCTCAGGGTGAAACACACGCTCGGGTCAACCCTAAACATGCAGTTCTAGGTTCTCAATTTACCACTGTCTAACCAAACTAAATGATTACGCACGTGTATGACCCAACGACACTATAAAGTAGTTGAGCAAACATACAATTCACCATTCAATCCACGATATCAAATGCAAATGCTCATGCAGGACATAATCAAATTCATTTTCATTTATTCTACAGTACATTCAATTACATGGCTCATACTACTCGTATTTCAACCCGCAAGGTAATTAATCAAGATTTAGGTTGGCACAACCCATTTTGCCTGTGTACTAGCAGGTACGCCTCACACGAGTATAAGACCCAGGTATACTTGTTGACACCTGATTTTTAATCACATTTTCTCTTTAAAAAATTAATAGAAAATCCATAAAAATTTATAAAATTAAAAAATCAACTTTGGGGACCATGGTCAAGACTAGGAAACCATCTTTGAACAAAAAATGATTTTTCATATTTTTAGTATTTTTCAACATTTTTTTATTTTATTTTAAAAAATTCATAGAAAATCAAGAAAAAAATGAGAAAATTGAAAAATCAACTTTGGAAGCCTTGTCCAAGTCTAAGGAACCAATTTTGAACAAAAAGTGATTTTTCATATTTTTCGTATTTTTTAATATTTTTTTGAAAAATAAAAAATACTTAAAATTTGGGAAAAATAACATTTGAGGCCACAAAAGTACAGAAAAATAGTCAATATTTTTTTTAATTCCCTTTTCATGTTGGCTATCACAAATTTAAAAAATACAATTCGGGATCATATGTTCCTTCACGAGCATAATCTCGAATCAGCTCTAAAAAAATCCAATTCAAGTTATTTTATTTTTATTTTTCACTTTTAGGAGTTGTGACATTATCCTCTAATAGTCTGAATTTTCATCTTGGCCCAATGTACCCAGAATGACTCAATTTTGTAAAAAGGTCTTAGTTGAATTTTGCATTAAAATCTCAAGGACTAGAGTGCAAATACCTAACACTTGAGAGATTATTTTGTAAATAACCAAAAGAAGAGTTAGTGGAGAAATTAGAATAGAGAAGGGAAGATGGAAAGAATAGATGGAGAAAATAAGATTAGAATAGAGAAGGGATGATGGAGAAGAATAGATGAAGAAAATAAGATGAGAATAGAGAAGGAAAAATGGAGATGAAGAAGAGTTAGTGGAAAAATTAAAATGGGAGATAGATATGGAGAAGGGAAGATGAAAATGAAGAAGATTTAGTGGAGAAATTAGAATGTGAGATAGAGATGGAGAAAGGAAGATGAAGATGAAGAAGAGTTAGTGAAGAAATTAGAATGGGAGATAGAGTTAATGGAGAAATTAGAATGGGAGATAAATGAGTGGGCTATAAAAGGAGGAAGAAGAAAGCTTGGAGGCGGGATTATTTTTGGAGAGAAAATTTGAAATATTTGAGGGGGTTTTGGGAGATTGAAAAAAAATTAGAGAGAAAAAAAAAACAAAAAGAGAGAGAAAATTCTTTTCCAAAAGAGGGTCTTGAAGATGGTGAGAGTTTTAATCTAGGTATTACCATCACCAATTCTCTACCGATCAACACAAGTCACAAGTTCATCCTCGTCGTTCGAGCCGCAATCTTGATCCATAAGGTGACACGAGGTCCGAATTCGGCAATCAAATCCATCAAATCAGGTAACGATCCTAACCATTAAAATCTTCGAGAATGTCGTTACCTTAATGGATTGATTTAAATTTCGATTATACCGTGTCATATTCACATGTCATATTTGTATTACAATTTTCTGCATTTTTCGCTTAAAAGATCCGAATCCCAAATTGCTGCAGATTCTGTCCCATACTTGGTGGTGTAAAGATCTCTTGTATTCCATCTCTTATATTTTAATTTCTGCACCATCAAACCCCAGAATGGGAAGGTCGACCCACCCGTTGGAGGTTCTTTATTTACTGCCTTTATTTTCTACAATTTAATTTCTGTACCGTCAAACCCCAGGATGGGTAGGCCAAGCCAAGGCCGAACCACCCGTTTGAGGTTCTTTATCTACTGCCTTTACTTTCCGCAATTTAATTTCTGCACCATCAAACCCCAGAATGGGAAGGCCGACCCACCCATTGGAGGTTCTTTATTTACTACATTTACTTTCTGCAATTTAATTTCTACACTATCAAACCCTAGAATGGGAAGGTCGACCCACCCGTTGGAGGTTCTTTATTTACTACCTTTACTTTCTGTAATTTAATTTTTGCACCATTAAACCCTAGAATGGGAAGCATTCAAAAATACAAAAAAAAATGTCATTCATGTGCATTTAATATAGTATAGCTCATGCATACTTTGGCATACCGCATATGTATTCGTATTGTCATTAATTCATGCATATTCATGCAAAACAAAAAAATTTCAAAAGAAAAATCCCAAAAACTAGGAAACGGGCCATTTCGACTGGCCAATCCTATTTTTGTTGATTTTCCTTCCTAATCTTTTCAAAATAATAATTTTGCCCCACATAAGCAAATTGTCCTGAAAATTTTCAGGAAATTCAGAAAAAATCCCAAAAATTAGGAAACAAGCCATTTCGATTGGCCAATCCTATTTTGATGATTTTCCTTTCTGATCTTTTCAAAAATGATGATTTTTCCCCTCATAGGTAAATTGTCTTGAAAAATTTCAGGAAATTCAGAAAAATCTAAAAAAATTAGGAAACGGGCCATTTCGACTGGACAATCTTATTTTTGATGATTTATTCGTATGTCGCATCCTCATGTCTATATTCGTATGCCGTACTTGCGTGTTCACGTTCGCATATAACGCATGTTCACGTTTGCATGTCATATTTATATATCTATGCTCGCATGTTCATGATTGCATGTCCACGTTCGCATGTATACATTCGCGTGTCTCTATTTGCCTATCCGCGTTTTACTTATCCATGCACCTTTACCATCCATGCATTCCATCTAAAAAGTGAAAATACAAAAAGAGAACACCTCACTAGAGCCTTAGGAGTTAACCAAGCCTGAGTTGCTAAAATTAGGATATCCATGAAATTAAGGTACCGAAAGGGCATTAGTTTTAATTAACTAGTGTAACCAAGTCCCCGAACTCATAATCTCTAGTTCGTAGAAGTAATTTAGTTCTCCTGCTAATTTACTTAGGTTTCTAATCGACCTACCAAAAAATGATTAGTGGCGACTCCAAATTTTAAAATCATGTGATAAAAAAATCAAAGTTGCGATTCGATAAGGCTTGGGAGAGTCCGTATTAGGTTAGTTAATATAATTAACCTGATAATCCGTTAATTTGAAAATTTTTCACCGATCGAAATTTTTAGGTCGCGACAATACTGCCTTTTCCGGTGCCTCAACCAGCAAGGCATTAAATGCAAGACACGGGTTGGCACCCCTTATCACTCCAACTATCCCGTGCCGTGCACGTTCGGGCGCATCATCCTTGTCTCGCGGTTTCCCCCTCATTGGAGCACACCCGCCTGCTGCTCAATTTTATTTCAATCTTGTGCAACATGTTCATGTCATCTATACATGTCCATATATATATGATTCACAACTAGGCACGTTCAAATGGTTTTCCTCAATATCGAGCACAAAACATTTTATACAGGCAGACGTTCGTTCGGACAGAGGTTCGTTATTTCAAATGCATGGAAAATTATGACCCAATATTACCCATCAATAACAATCTCACAGGACTGTGCGTTCGGGTCTAGAATTAGCATATACAAGCCTTGAACAATGATGAAAACCACTTTTTCATGCACGAAACTTGGTAACCTTGAACTTTACCTCTAGGTATCACATATATCAACTAAGGACAGCCCTAACCCTCACTTGGACAGCATTTTCACGGCATAAACAGCCACCAAAGACGACCAAACAGCAACTCAAGTGAACAAGTAACGCATTCCAAGCATTTTCCTACTCTAAACCATGCCTAGAACCCATCTAGAGCTAAGCCGAGTCATGTACCACAATCCTATTCAAGGTTTAGAGGTTATGCTTACTTAGTTGAAGCCAAAAAGTCGATGAAAGCAAGCTGGATAGTGCAAATAGCCAATGGAAACAAGAGTCCGGAGTTGAATCGCGGGTTTTAAAGAGAACCAAAATTTGCAGGGCTGAACCAAGACCAAAAATATGCTAAGAATCAATATGTGGAACTAAAAATGAGTCCTAGTGTCACGCCCCAGATCCCGGCGGGCCGCGCGGCATCCCCGTCGAGTTACACCTGACCTGCAATCACATCGCTTGGCCCAACTGCGAACGACGGCCCAGGACTCGTCGTGGCCAAACGACGGATAACTAAAAGCGACAGCGGAAAGCGCTCTACTCCCAAGTCATACATTCATTCAAGCAAGACAGGAAGATGGAAAGGTCATGACATTTAACACCTGATTAGTCTCGGGGGTTCAATTACAACTAGACGGGGAGAGGTAAACACAAAACCAGTCTAGGGTCCGACAAACTTGTGGGGGGAGACAATATCCAACATTCAAAATAAACCCTAACAGCCACCTAGCAAAAGGACAGATCCATCAACATGAGATCCGTACATCTAAGGGTTATCTTCATCGGTCAAGGGAAACTCTTCAGGGTCCTCATCAGCGTCACCAAACACGTCGTCCTCGCCATCAAACTCCATCTGGGCATCACCATCGGAGTCTTCCACCTGCATAGGCTCGGGGTCTACCACCTCACCTGTGTGGATTGTGTTAAGTATCGGGTTCCCATTTGGCCCTAGGACGGGAGCGTCCATGGCGTCTAGCGGACCATGCCAAGACAACCCGCTCCATCGATACCATGCTACGTACCGATGACCTGTCAGACTATCCTTCTCCCCCACATCGACCCAAACCGTAGTAACTATCCTCTTAAACCACGTGTAGCCAGGTACCTGATACTCTACCTCGTCTTCCTCTAACTCAACCGGTCGACCGTGGCGAGCTGGGGTTATAGACATCTTCAGGGGTGGGGATCTGAAATTGGGCGATCAGCCCACAGCGTGAGTCGAAACCCAGTAATCTCACAAAAGACTCAAAATAGAACATAGCATGCAAATGAAGCAGTTCGACACATGATTCAATAAACACATGGTCAGCATATAACAACGGACTGTATCACAGTAATGAACGCATACTTCATGCCATGGTATGATCAAGTCTCATTCAGATGCAAAGTGTTATTTCTCATTTAATCGACCCGAGCTAGGTCCACCGGTGGCTTATAGCACTGCCGGCCGTGCCCCGAACCGAGCCCCTGCATTCGCTCAGTTGGCACCCTTGTCACTCCAACGCCCCGTGCCGCGCACGTCCAGGCGCGGTACCGCAACCGTGGCTCACTTGCCCTACGGCCGATACCCCTTGTCACTCCAACTCCAGTGTTTTCTTGACACCTATCCGGCCGTCCCGCACGGTTCTACGCACTCCGCCAAACGTTCGCTCATAAGGTTAAGTGCAATGCATCAGGCGTTCATTTCGTGTCCCGGCCTTCGGCCCACAATTCACCACGCATTTTTAGCGCACACGCCTGTCTCAATCAAGCTTACATGGATTCACATACATCACATCAAAGTTCAATTCATCACCCATCACTCACGTGAATCCAAAGCAGACAATGCACATCAATCCGAGTTTCAAACTCCGTTTTTCAGTGTTTTTGACCCCAAGCATGGGTCCCAATATACGTGGTTACTCTTAGATCCTCTTAGGGCTACCATACAATGTTCATCTCATGCATCATGGACCCTAGGACCTCACGGCCAGAACCATACATGCACGGCCAGCAATCTATTTGAACATGCATTGACCAATATCACACGATTACTCATCTTAGACTACTCTAGAACCATCACACGATGTTCATATCACACTCCATGGACTCCATGACTTCTCGAAGAGCACTTCACATGCACGACCAGCAACCAAATTTTAACTTACAATGGGCTACACCCCACGGCACAATCTTTCCATACACGGCCATCACTCAAATTGGACATGCATTGTCTAATATCACACGATTACTCATCATAGGCCCTTAGAACCACCATCCAATGCTTGACCCACACAATATGGACATTATAACCTCATGGACAGAACTGTAAGTACACGGCCAGCAAGTCAATTCGAACATGCAATGAGTTATACTTCACGGCACACTCAAGAACAAGCCCCAAGCACACATAGTTCTACCCCAAGTCTAGTTATGAGCTTACCCTACTTGAATTTGGGCACAAAATCGAGAATGGAGCTGACTTTGGAGATCTTGACGAAGTTGATGAAGCTGTATTACAAGAGAACAAGTTCGAAAGTGTAAGAAAGGGTTGAATCTATGACATGCAAGGGGTGAAACAGCATCAAGAGCGCTTAGATGATCTTGCATGTGAGTGAATCTCACTTGGATGGCATTGCATGTCCGATCTATTTCCATATAACTGAAATTCAAGATCTTACCGACGTGTGGGAGAAAACGGGGGTCGATTCGGACTCCGGATGAGTCCGAACGGTCCGTTTGAAAATCGGTGCGCGCTGGAGTCCGCCGCGACGGGATTTGGACAACCACCGTCGAAAGGATGTTCCGGCCAGCTCCGACGGCTATTTTCTACGATTCAGGTGGCGTTGGAATCGTCTGGAAGAGAGGAAGAGAATGGCGGTGGTTTGAAGGCAAACGGAGCTCTGAGGTGAAAGTTATGGCCGTCGGAAGGTGCTGGGGTCGGGGCTCCGCGCCGGTAACAGAACAGGGAGGTTCAAGCGGTTGGACGGGGAGCTTCCGGCGGTTTCTCGGTGCGATTCAGGTGGCTATGGATTCGTATGGAAGAGAGGAAGAGAATAGAGGTGGTTTGAAGGCAAACGGAGCTCTGAGGTGAAAGTTATGGCCGTCGGAAGGAGAGGTGCGCAGGGAGGCTGGCGGATTCTCTGGTCGCCGAGAGAGAGTAGAGAGAAAGAGAGAGTGAGGCTTGAGTGTTGTATCCTATTGAGGGTTCAAATGACATAAAGAATGAGAGAATTAGAGCTGATGGGGGGTAGTGGGCGTGAGTGGAGAGAGAGAGATATAGTGGATGGTTAAAATAAGAGGAAAAATGAGGGAGAGAGAATAGGTGGTTACATGCATAGGTTAAGAGGGAATTTTGTGCTTTCTCATGCACATTGAAACTTGGATGTTTTATTTTAACTTAGGGTTTATAATAGTGGTCTTGGATTGACTAAAATGTGACACTTGTCACAATAGGTGGAATCTCCATTTTCGAGGAAAATTCGACTGACAGACGTTTCCTCGGTGTTTCTATTTCCTCGAGATACGAGCCGTTGGGACCGGGAACCTCTCTATCGAACTCGACGTGATTCTCGAGCTAGACTGAACTAAAATTCAACTCACCTAGGAAATGCTAGGAATTACTCAGTCTATGATCCGGAGAACTTCGAACGGTCCAGAGGCATTTTGGTAATTTTCTATCATTGTCTCGGTTTCCAATTGAATTTCCTCGAAGGTAACACCGTCCAATTCTCATTGTAACTTTTCTGGAAAAGTTCGATTGTCCAATTTAGGAATTCTATTTCGTGGCCACTTCCATTGATTTACAACTTTAGCAAATGCTCAGACTAACGGGCGGCTTTAAGGAGATACGGGTATCGACCTGTCAGGGTCCACGTACTTTAAGTTCCTTGGTAGCCATTCCCCCTTGGTCAGTCATCCCGAGTTGATCAGGCTCGAGTGAGATTCATCTAAAGCGAAATAATGAAATACGTCCATTCTCATTAAATTCCCAAAATGGGTCGAAGATTCAGACTGTTACAATTCTTCCCCCCTTAAAGAGTTTCGTCCTCGAAACTTGTACATCACCACTATGCTTGACTATTCAAACAGAAATGGGTACAAGCGCTTCATTTCTTCCTCGCTTTCCCATGTGGCTCCCTCTGTGCCATGATGCTCCCAGACGACTTTGACGAGTGGAATCGTCTTGTTCCTTAAAATTTGCTCCCTTCTGTCCTCTATCCTGGCCGGCTTCTCGACGTACGAAACCCTATCGTCCACGTCTATGACTTCATGATCGAGTATATGGCCAGGATCAGGCTCGTACTTCCTTAACATCGACACATGAAAGACGTTGTGCACTTGCGACAGGTTCGGCGGTAAGGCCAGTCGATACGCCAGCGTCCCAATTCGTTCCAATATTTCGAATGGGCCTACAAACCTCGGGTTCAGCTTCCCTTTCTTCCCAAACCGTGATAGCCCTCGCATTGGCGAAACCTTTAGGAATACATGGTCTCCAACTTGAAATTCCAGAGGTTTACGCCTCCGATCCGCATAGCTTTTCTGGCGACTCTGCGCAGTTTTCAGTCTTTCTCTAATCACCTTAACCGCTTCGACTGATTGTTGGACCAGTTCTGGTCCAGTTATCCTCCTTTCGCCTACTTCGTCCCAACACACTGGCGTCCTGCACGCCCTCCCATACAGAGCTTCGAATGGCGCCATCCTAATACTCTGTTGGTAGCTATTATTGTAGGCAAACTCCACCAAATGTAGCTGCTCTTCCCATCCGCCCTTAAAGTCAATGATACAGGCTCTCAACATATCCTCCAGAGTCTGTATCGTCCTTTCGGACTGTCCATCTGTCTGCGGGTGATATGCTGTACTAAAATGCAACTCTGATCCCAATGCAGCTTGTAAACTTTTCCAAAATGTTGCGGTGAAACGGGGGTCACGATCTGAAGTGATCGATACAGGTACCCCATGCAGGCGGACTATCTGACGTACAAACAGATCGGCTAATTTCTCAAGAGGATGATCCTTTCGCACGGCGATGAAGTGAGCCGACTTCGTCAGTCGATCGATTACAACCCATATCGAGTCATTTCCCCTCTGACTCCTC
>JAGVVM010003906.1:0-39648 GCA_019149425.1 Psidium friedrichsthalianum
AAGCCAAGGCTCACTCGCAAAAACCAGTGGTTTGGATCCCCTAACAAATATTAGGGGTGGACATTTCGAATCCGGCCATCAATCAAAATGGACCGGCTCGATTGATCCACGTCACTTTTTAAAAGGGGGGGAAATTTTCGGCGAAGAATTTTTAAAATTTTGAATTAAGCAATCTGGGGCCGTACAATTTTTGAATTGGACGGCCCAGATCTTATGTCACCCTTGACATAGTTCACTATGTCAGGGATCTGGATCCACTCACACCACGCTTCCTCTAACGCAAGCTCTTGCCTATTTATAGGCCCAAGCAAGTAGTTCTACCTCCGTAAATATCTAGATAATTTCAGAGAAATACATCCTTAGAAATTTATACACCTTTCTTAAAATATCTTTCAATAGCTAGTTATTTAGGTAGCCTAAAAATATTTAGAATTTTAAGGGATGAGTGGAGGTGCAAGCCTTTTTTTTTTTATTAACTCTTCGTTTGGTGCTTCAACTGATTCTTTTTATTTGCTAGAAGGTGCTTCAACTGATTCATTTCCATCTGGAGCACTTCCATGCAAACATCATCCTTCTTCTCCACGCCCTTCCATTGATCCTTGCACCACAGGATGCAAAAGCGGAGATGGCTTCATTTTCTCAAAGCATCATTTCTTTTTCTCCTTCTTGTCTTTCCCATTTTGACCAATTGGGAGTAGGGGTGAGCATGGTTTCAGGTAGAACCTAGAACCTAAAAAGAACTGAACCGATGGAACCGATCGGTTCCAGGTTCCAAGGTATGGAGGGTAGGTTTCAGGTTCCAAAAATTAGGGAACCTGTTCTGACGGGTAGGTTCCAGGTTCTAGGTAAGTAGAACCTGGAACCGGAACCTGGACCCTGGAGCAAGTTTTTATATTTTTTCTTGGTATACATCTTTGCGTCATCCTACGGTATTCCATAATATCCAATGCTGAGTGTGTAATCCGGAACCACTTTATCATTAAGACTTTTACTTTGTTAATGTTTCATATTTTTCGTCTCTAAATATGAGTTGTGGTAAGTGAATTTTAGCAGTAGGTGATGGTCATTAAATGTGATTGATTATCACTGTAATTATTCAACTAAAAATACATGTGGAACCTGGGTGGAACCTGAAACCGACCCTGGAACCTGTGGCAGTATAGGTTCTAGGTTCCAAGATATGTAGGGTAGGTTCCAGGTTCCACAAAATGAGGAACCTGTATAGATGGGTAGGTTTCAGGTTCTAGGTAGAACCTGTACGAACCTGGAACCGCTCACCCCTAATTGGGAGAGTCAAAGTGGAATTTAATTCCTTAAGCTTTCGCAATCTCGACGAGCAGCCCCTGGCTGAGTGCTCCTCCCTTCTAGTGCCTCAGCCGGTCTCTGTGACTGCTCCTTTATTTCTCATCTTTGATGCCAGACTCATTTCTCCTTAGTTCTTGAACTCTCTTTTATTATTGAAGAGGACACTTTCATCATCCTTCACTAAGACCTTGGACATTTTCTATCAAAAGTCTCTAAGTTGGCCAATATATTTTCCAACTCCGCCAGAGTTGAATCTTCAGACCATCCACGGGTGGCCATAACAATACCACTCTACTTTGGTCGTAACCCATTATTGATAATAATTCTCATCCAGTCTCATAGATGGCATTCTGAGAATCCAACTTTAAAATTTCTTCACAAGTAGATTTAACTTTGGAAAGATGTTGGCTCACCGTCATATCCTATTACTACGTCGAATAGGTCATTCTCCTACCGTTGTAGCTTGGCATCGTTAGTTCTAGCAAAGGATGCTGCCAAGGCATCCCATGTCTCCTTCACGGTCCTCCTGCTCTTGATATGCTATAGCAATGCATCTTTTGTGGTAACAGCAAGAACATATAGATTTTACGAGCCTTTAATTGCCACTCGTCTATTCATCATCCGTGAGGGGTGTGGCATTGTCGCCACCACGATATCCTACAAATCTCGACCCAACAGTAAAATTGCATGTGAGCATTGCATTATTCTTCTTGACGCCACTTGCCAAAATCAAGAATCTGCCATCGTGACTTGATTATAATGTCTAGCACTATACCAAGTAAGCTCGGTCCCAGACCAACCAATCATAGTCCTTGATTGTGCATTGTCATAATTTCGGCATACTATGGTCCCTAACCACCTGCTCACGTATAATGGTCCTTGACTACTATTTTCACGTAACAAGCTTTCGATCGTCAGGTTCACGGTCCTCGATCGCCTGCTCTGATATCACTTGTTGAACTCAGAGGCACGGCTTTGATACCGATTGTTGAACTTAGAGGTATAGCTTTGCTACCAATTGTTGAGTAAGACACGAAGACTCACTTCAAAAAAACACTCTTACAATATCGGCTGGGAGAACATTCTTACGCACATTTATGGGTGCCAAGCACACTCTTACCACACTTTTGGGAGCCAAGCTCACGCACATCACACTAACTCTAATGAGAGCCCTTGCCTGTTTATAAGCACACACTCTACCTCCTAAAGTATCTTCATATTCTAAATAACATCTTCCCCAGTATTTCTAGCTAGAGGAATGTCCTAGATACTTTTAAAGAAATATCTCCCTCTCTCTATCGTACAGCTCATTTTCCTAGCCTGTTTTGTTCATTTATGAATGCTTCTAAACGACCTGAACTCTGGTTTCTTGACAGAGAGACCTCGGCAAATCTCTAGACTTGAGCGTGACCATTTTTGTATAGAAAGTTAAACTGAAGAGCAAGCCCCTTTATATTTTATATCTCAAGAATTTCTGTAGCTGTGCATGAGAATAGCTCATGAAGGAGCTTTTTCTCTGATAGACACATGCTAGATTCTTGACAATAGAGTAAGATGGGTTATGGGCAATTCAATGGAGAAGAAGAGAGAGTATCTGTACCTTCCGAGGTGTAACATCTCGCCTAGAAAAACGAACCCCAATCCGACCGCAAATACAATTCCCAAAGGCTTGAACATGGAGACATAAACAGGTCCGGTTTCCTTCAGGCACCATGTACACAATGTGACTCTGAAGACGCCAGCAACCAGAGCCTGCGTATCCAATATGAATTTTACTTTATGTTCTACCGCCAAGTCGGACCAAACTCTGCATTTTAGGAGTCGTTATGTTACTCGCTTACCGAATATAAAATAGCAATCAGACCTGCATCGACTTTTAGAATCCACGATTGCAGTTCTCTCACTATAACGAAGGAGAATAGCCCGGAAAGAATAGTCGTGAAGAAAATTAAATAGAACATTAAGTTCAGCACCACAGGATAATCTTTGAGGATAAATGCCTGGCAAGATTAGAGATATGTGTGCTTGTCAGGTCTTCTTGGGCTCATTTGAGTGTCATTCAGATTCTAAGTAAGGACATCGGTGCTAACCTGTCCGATGTACCACAGTGATATCGAGAAAGCTTCCGCCGCGAGGAGAAACCGCCAAGGATCCAATTCGATTGCTGCGAGAGAAGAAATCGAAGGTGGCGAGGTTGGACAGGAGAAGGGGGCGATGGTGAAGGGAGAATCGTGGACCCTTGTAGAGAGTGACTACGAAGGCGCCAAGGATGGAAGCAATGGTTCCCACAAGCTTAGCTTGGCTGCTGAGCTTTTCCAATCCACTTTCTCCATCCTAATTTTTAATTAAATATTGAAGAATGAACTATGAACTAAGTTCATCTTGTAACAGGAACGATGGATTTTTTATAAAAAGCATGAAAAATCAATTCCCCATCATCCAATAAGCTTACCGTCATCTGTTGCTCTCGTTTTTAAAAAAGTAAGGTTCCTTAACTGCACTTCAGATAACGAGAAAGAAGAGAGAAAGAACCTTGAAATAATGGCGAGAATGAAAGTGAAAGCTGGGATGAGGTTCATCATGGCCATGCCCAGAACAGGGGAGCTGTAATCGATGCCGGCATACCCGCATATTGGGATGAGAATCTGCATCATCCAACTTACTCAAAAATTTATTAAACTCTCAGCAGTTGATTAAGACCTTTTCTTCGAAAGAATCCCTCGAAAGGCAATCCCAGGTCTGCAGATTCATGTCAGATGTAGAAACTTCACTCACTCACCCAATTAGAGCGAGCAAGAAGATCTTGCGGAGGACAGAGAAAGTGAGAGGAGGACACGGCCGTGACCTGCCAAACAGAGCAAACAAACATGACAAGGTTTCTTGAAACTTTTCTTTTCTTAAACCTGGCATCGATGGAGTTCGGGAGTGTTAGAACGAGAACAAACCTGCGAGAGATGATGAAGGAGAAGGAAGGAGGACGAGAGAGGAGAGGGCATTACTGTAAAAGGCCATGGTGTACTTGTTGATCCCATCGGACATGGCCATTTTCATCACACCATGTTGCTCGCTTGAGCCAGAACCACCACTATCATCCCCACAAATGGCAGTAAACCCCTCGTTCTCCCGTCCATCTCTCTCTCTCTCTCTCTCTCTCTCTCTCTCTCTCTCTGGGTTGGAGGAAAATGAAGCAGAAAGACATGTTCACCCACTGTTGGTGTGGTTTACTTGCTTGAGAAGCTGGAGTTGTCGATTTTGTCAACAATGGAAACAACGGTGGCGAGCTTGTTTGGTGTGGCTTTTATGAGGTTATAATATAAGGTTTGTGACTTTGTATGATTCCAAAAGATTATGATGATAACAAATAAATAATAGTTCTGCTGCTTTTCCTTTCTCAGCAGGCGCCTTCGCTGGGGCCAACATAAAATTTGGGTGGTTTCCAGTTCATTATTGGTCTGCATCCGCGAGGAGAGATCAGTTCACGTTTCAAGGGGCATCCGCCCGATCATCTACAGGACATGAACTGGAAATTACGGGGAGAATCTACTTCTTCCTTTCCCATTGTTCTGACAGCACCAGCTTATGCAGAATATTTGTTTGGGGTGGCGCTTCTACGCTACACTCGTTGTTTCGTGATCGTACTAGAAATTCTCGCGCACGAGCCGTTTGCACGACACGATACTTAGTTGAACAAGTTTAGGTTTGATATAAACCGGTTCAACAGGTCAACTCACTTGAGACCCGGCAAGAATTGTCTAATACGATTAGACACGTTTTAATATGTTTGAACTCAAGCTATCGCAACTTAGTTTTATGGGTATACAATCAGACCGGGTTTACATGGAAACGGATCGAACCACCTAAAAAACAGGTTCGGGAATAGGTTCTAATTTTTAGGAACTGGTTGGAATTGATCCAGTTCTCAATTCCAAGTGAAGACTCACCCAAGAACCAAACTAGTTTTGGAACTGCTTTTTGGTTATTGTTTCAAAAAAAAAAATTAGTCTCACTCGCCTCTCCTCTGTTTTTTTATGGTTATAATTTCTATTACTCATATATAGGAATTGTTGTTTTTAGCAGATAGTGCATTTTATTTTTCATCTTTTATTTTGAATCATTTCACTACTACTCATATTATTTTACTAAAAATAAAATAAAATAAAACAAAAGAAAACAGGTCCTTGGGTAGACCTTGGAACTAGACCAGAAAAAAGGGATAGGTTTCCAAAACATGTTCTAGGACAAAAAAAAGTGGGTTTTAGGTTCCAAAAATTGAGAACCAGTTATATCATGGTAAGTTTCAGATTCTAAGTCTGGAACCTACCCATCCAGGCCATGCTCAACCCCTCTTAATTCTAATAGTACATCACTAAGCACCAACCTAATTGACTAATCGATAAAAGGAATAAAGATATTTCCGCAAGTAAAAATTCAATTAGAATAAAATATAAATTGATACGGTAAAATTTTACTAAGAGAGATAAATGGAAATTTATTGACACTATTTATGGTGTGTTTGTTTCATGGAAAATCAAAGATTTGAAAAATATTTTTCAAAAAATAAACGCTTGTATCACTCATAAAAATGAATGAATGCAAAATATTTTCATCACCGAAAAATAGTTAGGCATAAAGTGTTATCAAAAATGAAAATATTTTTCATTGACTAATTTTTCTAAAAGACACCAAGCATTTATTTTTGAAAATATTTTCTAAATTTTTGATTTTCCGTTAAACAAATGCACTCGGAAGAAGATCAATTCCGTCAAAATTGTTGGAATTTGAGCCTCAAGCAGAAAAGGGGCATTACACACTTATGAGTGCCAAGCACACCATCATCTGATTCTCTCATTCTTTTTCAAATGAAGGTTCTGTAAGTGCGCTGAAAATAACTAGAAAGAGAGGACGAAGAACCTTGAAATAATGGCGAGAATCAAAATGAAAGCTGGGATGAGGTATTCATCAACTGGGGAGCTGTAACCAACCAGGACATCTTTTGATGCGAATCTGCATCATCCAAAGCAAATGACTTTGCTTTTCCGTACGAACTCTCAGCAGTCGGTACAGACCTTTAGCTTCAAAGGCCGCAATTCACGAGAGAAACAAAGGAACTTCACTCTCTCCGCTCACCCAGCCAGAGCGAGCAAGAAGATCTTACGAAGTCCAGCCAAAGTGAGAGGAGCACAAGACCCTGACCTGCCAAACAGAGCAAACAAACTAGACAAGGGACTTCAAAAAACCTCCTCCTTTCGTCTCCTTCAAACCCTAACCTGCCAAACAGAGCAAACAAACTAGATGATGAAAGTATTGGGAGCGTGTAAGTCGGATATCGTCACCGGGGAGATCGCCAAGAAAGAGCTCAAATCCAAGCCCGGTCAACATATTTAATTGCATCCAACTTCACTTAAAAGGTTAAGCCAAATCGGTTTAAACATCCTTCAGCAAGTGGTCCTAGGTCCCCCGGTCTCCCAAATCTTTCCAAGATAAAATCATGACCTTAAAAACCAGACTAAATTCATGAGTAGGCCAATTGGACAACCAAAGGACCTAGATGGCGATGAGGAGGTCTACTAACAGGTGCGCATGTGAAAGAATAGGAGCGCCCCAAGACGAATTAACATCCCCCAAGGCGCCCTTTCGGTACAGCAGGTATATTTTTGGTTAAGTCCTCTGGCATTCAGCAAGTAATTCCCTAAGCATGCACAACACATTTTTAACATAAGACACAAAAGGATGTCTATGGTCAAATCCATTGACTAATCTCTCACCCCATGTCTTACACTTTGGCTGGAAAAATTATCTAAAAAGTCCTAAACCTTTTATATTTTTGAAAATTCAATTTCATTCTTTTAATTTTGCCAATCGAGTCTTAAACCTTTCCAAATCTTGCTAATTAAGTCCATTGACATTAAAGTGGACAAATATTTTTTTGCTAATATTTAAATATTTCACAAATTATTTATTTTTTTCTTTGCTTTAGTGTATCTTCGTTACTTTTTACTTTTTTTTCTCTCCGCTTCCCTCCACCTGTCATCGTGGATGGCTGGCATGTCAAGACTAACCAAGTAACGTAGAGGGAGTGAATGGTATGTTGAAGCTTTTGTAGAAATCACCAACTAAAACTTGAAAATTAGGTGGAGCAGATATTTGAGATATCTTGTAATGCTAATGTGTGAATATTAGTTAAGAAAGAAAGTAAGAGATAGCACACAACAATATATAGTAGTTCGGCTTATTCATAAAGCATATGTCCATTCTCAAAACTAACAACCACGAGTTGGGCTAGATTGCGCTAGTAATCACCAAGATAATTTAGAACCAGCAAGCACTAATCCTATCGGCCAATAGGTCACACCATGACGAATCAAGTGCTGCTATTCGATGCATACGCTTGATCTTTCATTCGATTATAAGACAACAAGAACACTGCTCTACTCTGAAAATCTCAAAGAATGAAACAATTTATGCTCAGATATAACAAAGAACTCCCTCAGCGTGATCTAGATTTTTCGCCCAACTCCTTTCGGCTTCAAGGACTTCCTCTTAGATAGACATCTTCAATTCCCGTTGGAGAATGTCTGAAAAAGCAAGTAGTCGTTGGAATTCTCTAGCTGTTGTTCCGTAGCTAGACCACCGATGCAGTCTCTTCCTACAAACATCAGCAGCTTTCCTCAAATAGCCTCTGCCGCTGCTGTCCTATTGCTATTAGGGCCTATTTGGTAACGTTTCTGTTTCTCTGTTTCTGTTCCCGGAAACAAAAAGGATCAAAAACATGTTTGGTAACGCAAATAATTCTGTTTCTGATTCTGCTCCCAAGAACACTTTTGGATCAAAAATCAGAAACAAAAAAAAGTTATTTCTCAAAAAAAGAACACTTTTTTAGGATCACTTTTCCGATATGGATTTCTCAATCTCTTCCCACGACACTTTTTTAGGATCAATTTTTTAGGATCACTTTTGGACAAAAAATCAAAAATTTTATGTAGTTACCAAACGCATTCTGATTCTCTAAAATAACAGAATCAAAAAAGTGTTTTTAATCAGAATCACTTTTTTGGAACAGAAACGTTACCAAACAGGCCCTAAACTTCCGACAAAAGTTGTTCCTGTCTCTTTGACGATTTTCGGTTCTCATGTTGTGCAACTCCAGCTACCAATGGCTATATTCTGGTCTCCAACTAAAGCCAGCATAAACACCAATGTGTGTGCACCAAAAGGAAGATGATAGAGTAATTAAATATTAGATCGCGCGTTCATCTAACAACTTAAGCTTTTAGAACAGTTGATTGTAATCCCACAGAATCTCACATGATAATCAAAGCAGAGGTTTCTTAGTTCAAATCTTTTCAAGCCCCATAGAATAATTAAACCTCTAGAATACGTACAATATCTACACACTCCAAGCTTTGTCTTGGAGCAAAGGAATCTCGTCGGCAGAGGATGCCAAGCTCCCACCAACCCCCTGCCCTCCATCGTCTTCTCTTCCTCTTTGGACTTCCCCCAAAGCACCGCGTAGAATCCCATCACAATCACAACTGCTCCGACTAAGCTGCCAAAACCAACAAGGGAAAAACCAAAGAGGAATGTCCACGTCAAGCTACCCTGTTTTGTCCGTTCATGTATGCTCTGTAACGACCGAAACTCTGATTTCTTAACAGAGACCGTGGCAAATCTCCGGAGTTGAATATGAAGGATCTTTTTCTCTGATGGACACATCTTCCTAAATTTCTTGTAGTCAACTAGATTCCAGATTATAGACCAAAGGTATAGGCATCTCAATAGAGAAGAAGAGAGAGTACTTGTACCTTCCAATGTGCAACTTTTCGCCAAGAAATATGAACCCCAATCCACCAGCAAATACAGTTCCCAAGGGCTGGAACATGGAGATATAAACAGGTCCAGTTCTCTTCAGACACCATGTGCTCAATGTGACTCTGAAGACACCAGCAACCAAAGCCTGCATATTACAATATTAATCTGACTTCCATCTTCAACCTCGAAGCCGGACCAAAAGCTCGACTTTAGGAGTGGCGGATATGACATGCTTACCGAGTACAAAATCGCAATCAAACCCACGTCAACTTTAAGAATCCATGACTGTGGTTCTCTCACTGCAATGAAGGACAATAGTCCGGAAAAAATTGTCTGAAAGAACAGTACATAGAACATTATGTTCAGCACCACGGGGTAATCTTTGAGGATAAATGCCTGCAACATTGGAGAGTATTTTACTTGTCTTCTTTCACTTCATCTTGGTGTCATTCACATATAAAGAAAAGGCAAAGACATTAGTGCTAGCCTGTCCAATGTATGCCAATGATATCAAGAAAGCTTCAGCTGCCAGGAGAAACCCACCAAGAATC
Organism: Psidium friedrichsthalianum; assembly: GCA_019149425.1. Taxonomy (NCBI): domain Eukaryota; kingdom Viridiplantae; phylum Streptophyta; class Magnoliopsida; order Myrtales; family Myrtaceae; genus Psidium; species Psidium friedrichsthalianum. The sequence goes on from JAGVVM010003906.1 coordinate 9,666, forward strand.
CAATTCGATTGTCGCGAGACAAGAAAAAGAAGGCGACGAGCGTGGACAACAGCAGGAGGAAAAGGTGAGCGGAGAATCGATGGACCCTTGTAGAGAGTGACTAAGAAAGCACCAAGAATGGATGCGATGGTTCCCACAAGCTTAGCTTGGCTGCTTGAGCTTTTCCAATTCACTTTCTCCATCCTAATTTTCAATTCAATTATCGAAGAAAGAACTAAGTTTATCTTGTAACCATTGTCCCCAACATATTCATTTACAAAGCATCTCCCATTTTACGAATTTTAGCGGTCCAGCATCAGCAGAAATGAAGTCATAGAACTATTAATTGGCTCCGAGATTAAAAGGACACAAGCACCTAAAATGAGAAGTGAATTAAGTGGTCGCAAAGTGAATCTCTCCGGGCCTGGTTGAAACATGAACTAGAATTTGCTGTGTTGAGACTTGATAAATAGCACTCACAACTCTAAGCTGAACCTATGTGAAATCAACCCCCCATCTTCCAATTAGCATGCCATCATCTGCTTCTCTCATTTTTTCAAACGAAGGTTCTTTCAAGTGCAGCGCCCATAACGAGAAAGAAGAGAGAAAGAACCTTGAAATAATGGCGAGAACGAAAGTGAAAGCTGGGATGAGGTTCATCATGGCCGTGCCCAGAACAGGGGAGCTGCAATCGATGCCGAGATATCCGCTCATCTGTGATGTGAATCTGCATCATCCAAACTACTCAAAAATTCACTTTGTTTTCTGTATGGAACTCTCAGCAGTTGATTAAAACCTTTGGCATCAAAAAATTTCCAAGAAAAAGAAAGCCCAAGTCTGCAGATTCATGTCAAACGAAGAAAGTTCACTACTCACTCACCCAACCAGAGAGAGCAAGAAGATCTTGCGAAGTACAGAGAAAGTGAGAGGAGGACACGACCCTGACCTGCCAAACAGAGCAAACAAACAAGACAAAGGACTTAAAAACAACCATTCTTTTATCCTTTGAACCCGACATCAATGGAGCTAACGAGCGACAGGCAGGGCACAAACCTACGAGAGATGACGAGAGGACAAGGAAGGAGGACGAGAGAGGAGAGGGCATTACAGTAAAAGACCATGGTGTACTTGTTGATCCCGTCGGACATGGCCATCTTCATCACCACCATGTTGCCCGCTTGAGCCAGAACCACCATGATCATCCCCACAAACGGCAGTGCACCCCTCGCTCTCCCCTCCATCTCTCTCTCTCTCTCTCTCTAGTTCTTGGGTTAATAGTTGGAAGAAACTGAGGTTTTCCTGCCTCTTGCGGGATCGCCATTGATTTGATGTTTTTGTTGACTTTAAAATTGTGGAATTCACATATTTCCCATTGCTTGCGAAACTAGAGAGGCTGCTTTATGTCAACTGTGAAAAGAAGGGGGCCGAGCTTAATGAAGCAGTTGTTTTGGGGGTTATAATATATAACAAATGTATTTCCGACCAAAAATGTTTAATATACAACTGCTGTGTCTTAATGATAATGATAACGACGTAATAACAAAATATACTTCTTCTGCTTTTCTTTTCTTGGCAGGCAACTTCATTTAGGCCGATCCACAACTGAGTTGTTTCTAGTTCAGTAACGGTTTGCATCAACCACCGTTCCTGGTGGTGGAGCGGCCACCGCCCGACTTTAGTTTTTTTTAAAAAAAAATAAAAATCTTGGCATTTTTTAATTTAATTTACGTAAAAATGGTATTATAAATCATATTTAGACCAAAACGATATTATTTTAAGCTTAAATTTCATGTTTTAACCCCATTATCACCACATAGGAAAGAGAAAGTATTATAAAAAGTCACGTAGGCATTTTGATCTTTGGTCAGCCCCAAGTTGGATGGAATTAATTGCCCCATATTGATAACTTTTAGGACTTAATTACAATTTTTACAAATTTTAAGACTCAATTGCATTTTTGTGACAATATTTTTGAGACTTCCAATGCACATGTCCCTAAATAAAGGTATCATATATCGTATCCTCACCAAACAATGGATAAGAGTAGAAAAAATCATGCGGCTCGACCAAACTTGAACAATATAAGAGAGAGAATATAAATGCGCATCTAAGCGATGGATGAGAGCTCCTTCGAGTTTGAGATCAAGCAGGTTAGGACTCGGACATGGCGGCCACAGTTCCACTCGCGCTAGTTGAAGGTGAAGAAGAGGAAGATGGCGAGGAAGGCAATGTCGATGAAGTTGACAGCTGCGACAAGGACTACTTGGTGGTTGGGGTTGGGTTCATGTCAGAAAGAGAGAGTGTGCATGTGTGTTCTCGGAGATAAGTTAGATGATGAATGTGAGTGCGAGGAGGAAGAAAGGAAGGTTCCCTAATTATAAAGAGAAGGAAGGAGAAAGACTGAGACCAGTATCAAGTAACTAGGTCTGATATGGGCTGTTAGAATTGTATTGTATAATAACGTGTCAATATAGGTTAAATGAGATAATTTGGGGTGAATTATTTTTAAGCTGATCCAACTCAAATTAACAAGGGAGTCAAGTACCCAAGCATGATCGATGGGGACTTGGGTTTGGTCTCGAGGCCAGCCTCTATGAACACAAGCAGTCACACCAGGAACTCGTGTTAAGTCGTCAAGGAGCCAAGCCCTACCATAATGGACTTGAGCTAAGCGCTAGTGTTTTTTAGCACATAGTTGAGTACCCATGCATGGCTGCTGGGGACCCAAACAAGAGCACCGAAGGGCAAGCCTGACCTTGAGAGACCTAGGCCAAGCTCTCCGAGATTCCTCAATAGACCTGTGCCGAGTGCCGGTGACTTAGGCGCTAAATCCGAGTACCCAGGCACACACGAGCACCATGGTCTTGGGCAAGGCTTGAAGGGACTCGGACCTACACTCCATAGATTGGGGCATGGGCAATAGGGTCTCTGCCCAGCTAACAAAGAACCAGGCCTAGCCATGATAGGCCCCGGGCAAGCACTAATGCTAGGCTGAAGGAGTTTGATACTTAGGGCGCGCATGACAACGTTTCTATTTCTCTATTTCTGTTCTAAACCTATTCCAGAAATAGGTTTGGAACAGAAACTCGTTTGGCAACGCAAATCTGTTTTTCTATTTCTGGAACAAAAATCTATTCCAGAAATAGATTTTGGCTCAAAACCAGAAACAAAAAATTTTTGTTTCTGGCAGAAATAGAAAAATCTATTTATGTTCCAGAAATTATTTCTGGAACAAAATGGTTGTCATGCGCGCCCTTAGACATAGCCGTTGGGAGCCTGAGCATGGGTTCCGAGGTCTCGGCCCTTACTTGAAGGACATGGGCTTGCCTCTAAGAAAATGGGCCTGTCATTGATGTATCCAGGCTGGCCTGAATGGATCCGGGCTGAGTGCTAGTGACTTGAGCGTCAGAGCCCAGTACGCAAGCATGGCCACTGGGACCCGGACATATTCATCGAGGTTTTGTCCCAGCCTTGTGGACCTAGAGGCTAGACCTAGACATTGAGGAACCGAGACCCCGGTCCCAATGGACCAGACTTGGGTGCCAGTGATTTGTCCGTGCATAGCTGCCGAGGAATAGAATTGGAGTTGCGGGCACGGGCACGGGCACGGGCAAGGACACTCCCAATAGAACCCGTCATTTGATGGGAGGGCATGACAAAGCATTGCTCTTTGATTCAATGGGTTGAGTTGAGTTGCTTACAAATTCATTAGAGCCCGTCACTACTTGGGTTCTGCTTTATTAGACCCATTTTAACCCATATCTTAAATCTTAGGCAAACCATTTGTCATTACAGTTAGACTTGCTTCATGTAAGAAGCTACTTTGGTAAACTGGTTTCCTCTCAGTCGACGGAGGACATGGAAAATGATTTCCACTTTTTAAAGTTAGGAGATTGTTTTCCTTAGATTTAAACTTAAATCTTGTTATTGACAGAAGTTATTCTACTTTAACCAGCATATTTTTCCACATTAAACACTGGAAAATGAAAAACAAATTACTTTTTTGAATATTTCAAATCTACAAAGCCGAGTATCTCAGCAAGAATTCAATAGAGAGATTTAGGAAGAGCACGACCGGCGACCCTCGCCAGCCACAGTGAAAAAAAAAAAAGATAAGCAAATATATATAATTTAAATTTTTTTTACAAAATTATAAAAAAAAATCCACGTCAACATCATTCGTGCCATGTAAAACAGACAGTGTTCAAGTCATCGAATTTTGGCCAAAATTTATAGCACTGCATTAGCAAATCGTTAAAAAATTAAGAAGTAAATTGAAAAAATTAAAGGTTTTAGACTTATAAGAAAAAAAAAAGTTTAGGATTAAATTGACACAAATACAATAAATTTAGGATTAACTATCTTGAACAATCCAAGGTTGGCAATTCATATTGAAAGGTTTAGGACTAACTAACTCTACCAAAAGAATTTGGACTAAATTGACCAAATTGAAAGATTTAGGACTTATCAGCAAAAGTAAAAACATTTAGAACTGAATTGCCACAAGCACAATAAATTTAGGATCTTTTTTTTTTTATAACTAACCTCATCAATCCATGGTTGGCAATACGTGTTGTCGCGTATTAATCATGCTTGTAATTCGTGCCTTGCCTAGAACATGTCAATTTTCATTTTACATGTTTTATAACTGAATTTTGATGGAAATATGTAAGTTGTGTCGACATATAGATTAAACGCATCTTGTAATTCATAATTCGTGTTTTTTTCTCTTGCCGTGCAACAGGTCGTGGCTAGCATCGCGGCTCCTTCGCCAATCTTCTAATCTTCCGGTGAGAAGTTAGACCTAGATATGAATTTTGAAGGGGCTGGAATGACCAAACGTATAGGAATATCAAAAGTATCATAACTTCATCTTCCAATGTCCAATTACAATAGATAAAGACTTCAAATGCTTCGCCAGTGTCCTTTTCTTGTATTAACGCGATGCCTCGGCCCACAATACAAATCATCTTCGGCTCGCCCCATCAAGAGGATACCAAATTCTCGTCAACTCAAATAAATAAAGACAGATAATGAGAAGGTAAAAAAAAAAAAACTTGTCTCATCATGTTAGTAACTTTTATTTACATTTTTGTTTGAGAATTAGTAATTTTAAAAGAAGACAAATAAACATTGGCAGCTACCACAAATAAGAGTTGGTAACAAAAATTAGTTGGTAACTTAATTGTATATAAATTGATAATCACTCTAATTGAGGTTTACAATTTCTAAATATAGTTAATGAGTTTAGATAGTCGACAGCAATGCAAATAAAAGTGGTGATTCAAAAGAAAAATTGGTAAATGTAAGAAATAAATAACATTTATAGCCGATAACTTGTTGTTTACTTGATTGGAAATAAATTGGTAAGAAGCTCAAATAAAAGTTGGTCACTTCATATTGGCAAATTTAAGATGTTGGTAATGAAGATAAATAAAAGTTCGTGAAAAATAAGATGAGTTTCATTAAATTTAATGCGAAGTTGGTTATTTTAAAAACAATAAAGCCCATCAATTAACTCAAATAAGAGTTAATGACGCAAAACTAATTGATAGTTTAAATGGAGAAAAGTTGACAACCAATATAATTAATGTTGTTATTTTTCATAAGAGAGTACAAAATTCAACGGATTGGTAAGCGAAGCAAATGAAAAATCGGTATATCAATGAAAGTTGGTAAAATTTAAAAAACTAAATAAACCTTGCTAAGTAATTAAAACGAGAGTTGGTAAATAAAAACCAGTTGGAATCTAATACGAGAACAGTCGGTGAGCTGCACCAATAAATTTTTGTAAATTTGTATAAAAAAAAATTGATTGACACAATGATTTATAAGAATGACGAATAAACGTTGGCAAATAGTAACAAAAAATCAATGATTGAAAAAGGAAAAGATAAACATTGGAAATAAATCAGAGAAGTGTTGGTAATTTGATCGTAAGAAATATTAGTAAGTCTTCAAGTCTCTGGTGAAGGACCGCACATCTTGCTTTTCTCTGGTTTATGTTACCCTGTCTGTTCTTCAAGGAAAAATCTGTTGCAATGGAACAATTATCTTAAGCATGTCATGTTCCATAGTTGCCATGTACTGTATTGTGAAGGATGGACATGGATTCCTTGAACGTATACGCATGCGTGACACGTCTTTCCAGTCTCCCTCCCATCATCCACTGCAATGTGTCATACAAGAGCAGATACAAAAGACTACTGCTGGTGGATTCGTTATTTCATATAAAGCTTTAGAGATCGACGTGACAATGGGAATGCTTCTAGTTCTAGGCCATGCAAGTCAAGCCTCGTCTAGTGAGCACCCACAGAGAGAGACAGACCGACAGACAGAGAAACACTGAAACATTAAGTTACAAACGTTAGAGATTCATCAATCCTAAATTGTGAATCGAATATGGAGGTTGTATTGATGTCGCTCAGTTAGAACTTAGAACCCATTGTTGCTGGTGCTGCTGGTCGAGTTCACGTCATGGCGATGGTAGAAATGCTGCGTGTGCGCCGGATGGCGGTAACCCGACATCGAGCTGCTGCTCTCGCCAACCACGTTGCTCGTCCCTTCCCGGTAATCTTCCTCCATCTCCTCCTTGGCCTCCGCCTTCTCCAACCCGGCCACCAACACAAGGGGCGGCCTCTGTGTCAGCACCGGAGTCATGAACTGCAACGGCGGTTGCTCGTGGCAGTACTCGGATCCCGGCGGCGGCACGACCGACGGGAGCTTTGAGAGGAGCGCCTCGAGGCTGCTCATGGACGGCGTGATCTTGAAAGGCTGGTTGAACGGGTCACAGAGGTCGGATGGCGCTTGAAGGTTCGCTTGGAAGTGCCACGCGCTGTCCGGTGCGCCGCCGTATCCAGCATTGGGACATGAAGAAGATGATGGGTGAGGCAAGAGTACTCCGGGAATGCTCTCGATGTAGCCGAACTTTTTCCTCAGTAGTACAATGTAGCTGAGGTCTTCTACCACCTTTTTTGTCCGTTTGACGAAGGTTAAAAAAAAAGTGAGAAAAATGAACAAGCCTAACAGCACAAACGAAAGAGTACTATTGTTTCCCCCAACCATTTAGGGGAGAATGGGAAAAAAAAGTGAGAAACACACAGGACATGATCAAAGGCAGTTTTGTTCTTTCTTAGAGTGGAAGGCTGAGAAGGAGAGAAATGGTCGATGAACACCTTGTTGACAGCACCAAGCTGAACCACACCTTCTCTAACTGCAATTAATGCAATCGTCTGCAACATATGTAGTTTCCGATCAATGCAAAGACACTTATGTGTGAAGATCTTGGCTAAAACATATAGATTTCATTGGAAAACTGCGGTTTTCCCTTTATGATCATACCTTTATCCCAGACTGAAACTGTGCTTCCCATGTCCTAGGATGCTGTTAATGGATATCGTATTGTCATCAAAGTTAGAGAAAATGTTCGTGAAAGGAGTTGCAGTCATATTGATTAGCGATAAAACTTTCAAGTTAGGGTAACGAAATGGAGAGACTAATCGGCCGAGTTACTCACTGAATCGGCTGAGTTGTGCCATGCTGACAAGAAGTTGATTTCTTGCTCGTTTGGCTCTTTGTGTATCCACTTATGGCTAGAATCTGCAGCCACTTTTCCAATTATGCTGCCAAAGAAAACGTCGTTGGCTCTCCTTTTCTCTATCTAAATTCTTAACTACAAGAATCGGCCGGGACGATTACTCTGCTCGGGCGAAGAGGAAGAAATGATGAAATGAAAACGAACACAAAAACGAAAATTCTTTGATTACCCTTCTCCATAGTTATAAATTTCATGAGACATCTTGAAGAAAAGCTCCGGCTGCAGTCCTTGGTACTGCGGGAACTCGCAGTTGCCGTACACCGAGGAGCTCGGGTAGTCGCCACCGGCAGACTCAACCGCTGTCGATGCAGCGAAGTTGCAGAAGCCGTCCTCCCAAACCAATATCCTGCCACAAGTATTGTGGACGGAATCAGAAGGTATGACCACCCCGGTATGGATGGACAACAAGAAAACTCTTATCTGGACAGAAAAAAGAAAGTTGGTACCAGTTTCTTCTATTCCCCCTTGACCTTTCATAAGATCCTTGAGCTTCCCATCTGAAGCATGAAGAAGATGATGATGATGATGATGATAATGCCAGTGACAAGGTACGCTATTGATGAACAGACGGGAATCTTCAGGTGTGAATTGTGATCTTTCCTCAATAAAAATTTATTGGAACCTTCTCTCATGTGGGAAATAAACAATACAGAAAGCATACAGAAGAATGGAATTCAAAAAAAAAAATTTGTGGGAGATCCTTACTTGGGGGGTGGATAGTTCCGAGGCAAGATCCTCCAGAAGACAGCGTAAACCCACTGGGAGTTGTCATGCAGGCACAGGCTTCTGAGTGTGTGTTGAAGGAGATGAGTGACTGCTAGTGGGTTAAGGTGTTCCTCCATGGAATCTAGCTCTTACCAAGTCTCTCCCTTTTTGCCTTCTCTCTCTCTCTCTCTCTCTCTCTCTCTCTCTGAAACCAGGAAAAAAAAAGCCCTACTCCCCCTAGCCCTCCTTCATATCCTTTTTATATAGGACCACCATGAGGGAAGTATGTCTCACAATTGTACTTGTGTTTTGGAAAATATCTATCTCTCTATCTCTCTCTCTCTCTCTCTCTCTCTCTCTCTCAACTTGTAAATTGCTGAGAACAATCTAAATCTAGTGCTAAACTTATGTAATTTATCTCCTTTCAGGTTTCGGTGTATATGTATGACCACATTAGTCTAGTTAGTACATCGTATATACTACATTACCAACATTGCACTTAGTGAGTTAGTTCAAAATTATCATGTTAGGCTCTATATGATTTTGCACCTCTGTTCCTCGAGCATATGTAAATTCATCTCGTCGGTTATCTAAATTTTTCGTCCATTTATGGACGGATAAAAATTTGTCGATTTTTTGGGTGGGTGTGTATGAAAAAGATAGAGGCTATACCTAATCATGACGTAGAAATTAAATAGGAAAATGATTTGTAGAGAGGCCCACCTTCTCTCCTTTTTCCTCTCTTCATTGTTCACCACAATCTGCCTCCAGCTCTCCCTTCCCTTCCCAAGCCTTTGTTTTTTTTTTTTTCCCGGGCTTCGCTCGTAGTTTCAAGAACTAATGATGGGTGTGCCGGAATGTAAAGAAATGTTTTTTAGTGATGAACTCAGCTAGGCTAAAAAAAAAAACATTTTTTAAGTCAGTTTTTGAGAAATATGTCCGAGGTTGTTCTTGCTTCGATTCTTAGTAACGAACAAGAACTCTCTCCCTCTCCAATGAATTTAGCTTATCTGAGTTTGGCAGAAACTTTTAAAATCATGCATACAATCGAAGATGTAGAACAATGCACCGCCAAGTGAAGTTTAGCCGAGCATGTCCGATTATGCAGGCAATGAGAGCTGTAAATCAGTCTATAAATTACTGTCACGAAGGAGGTTTCAACAGACAATTCAGTAAATGGCGGACACCATATGCTGAAGTCAAAAAGGCCCGGCGGAACCACGACCAGAGCAGACAATATCGTATTGGCGGCAACGGCCCCGGATGATAGGGCTGTGATGCCGGTGCTCCCAGAGCGAGTCACGATCGCCGCAGACGTTCTAGTGAACAGTTCGGCATCTGGTTTAGGGATTCGCAAGGCAGATGCGTTAGTTGTGGCTTGAATCCAAGAGATTGAGCTGACTAGAAATCAAACTTGAGGCCTCCCGTTTCTTGATGGGTAACGGATCCATTCTGACCCTAAGTATTTCCTTGCTTGCATTATGGGGTTCATCTCGAACGCTAACCTTTATATATCGTGAGATACAACATAAGACATTTAGTAAGAAATTTGAGGAAAAAAATCTGAAAATCTCAGTCATTACTTCAACGATGAGTTGTCAATGCAATAAAAAAAAATGAGGACTCCAAAAAGTTCATGTCTTAATTTCTCCTTTGTCTCTTGCCCCAAGCTTCCCTTTGATCCAATGGCCATGGAGCATACACAACACAGTATTTTCAGTCGTGCTAAACCATCAACGATTCAACCAACTCAGCCAAACGAGTAACATTCAGATATAAATTTTCGAGCGAGCCAGGACGACACAAGAGAGCAAAGGACTAAGAGAAGTTTATTGGTCGAACCAAGGGCATAGATTCAGTGCACACGTGATCCGTTAAATCTTATAAGTCTCACGTTAAGTTCACAAGATTCAACGGATCGTATATACTCCATTGATATGTTTCGGGTGCAACTAATAATTTTTCGATAGGACTAAATTACCTACCGTCAAAATAAACCCTAGCAAGTACACATCCACACGCTAAGCCACTGAATCAACCTGAACATTTCTCGATATTTTTGGCCTTTAATCTTCTTCTTGCTCTCTCTCTTTTTTCGAAATTAATGCATATTGTTTCAAAGGGTATGTAGACAATTCTCTTTCTCTCTCTGGTGCAGGTAAATAGTATGGTGACTCAAACAAAGGAAAGGGGAGCTATCAGTGCCTTCATTTCTCCTCTCTGACACCACGAAATTTTGGCAGATCATTATGCGCCCTCTTTGACCATCCGGTTTCCGTTGTCCCTCCCTTGCTCTCCCCTAGCGCATCCTGAACACGTACATACACATGCATACAAGTGTTGGAGGGTAAAAAGAAAAACATTTTCACGCTCCAGCCACGCATTTCCACCTTCCCTTCTCTTGATGGGGACAGACATGGCCTCCACCATCTGTAGTCTCTCTCTCTCTCTCTCTCTCTCTCTCTCTTCCAGAGCTTTTTAAGTACATTTTAACTTGTATGCCTCTCTAACTCTTCACTGAATTATTCAAAAGTAAGTGAAGAGGAGCACACTGGCCCGAAGGAAAAGCCGAGAGTTCAGTTGCTTACTAGTCTCAGTTCGAGCACAATCTGATGTCCATGGCATCAAGACCGCGAAATATAGGATGGGAATTTATTAATTCGTGCCAATCTTTCGGTGGGATAGGATGGTGCGAGAACGTACGGCGTTTCAAGTAGGGTTAAAAGAACACATGAATTTTGTCTGGTAGACAGGTTCTGATGTTGGGGGGTGTAAGGAAAGAACATTGAATGAGGTTTTGGAGTTTTATAGATTCATGTATCGATGTTGATGAGGAGATTGGACATCCGGAATAATAAATGACGCGAAATTATTTGCCCAACTTTTGTTCATATTCGATAACCCACCATAGAAAAAATTTTATGTGTCGAGATTGGAGATTTTGGCATGGGATGAGAGAATGGCAGAAACCTGGTCAAGATAACAGAGGGGGGTGTCTTTGAATGCCCCATCACTTTCTCCCCTTTAAAGAAGTGGAATCTCTGCTCTCCCCATCCTTCCCAATGTCCCCCATTTGTTTCTTTATTTTATTTCATTTTTATATAAAAAAAAAGCGTTAAAATATTCTTTTATATAGAAGCACTTTATGATGATAATATTTGGGCATAACCATAAGATGAATGAGTTAAAGTTGTAAAGATGGGAATGCTTCGCTGGTGCGGGAACACTTTGCAAAAAATGTGAGGTAAATGGTCTTTTCGAAAAAGGGTTTGATGTGACTGACCTCTGCTAATGATAAAAAGAGATGAGCTCATAGGACTAGGAGATGATTTGACTTCTACAATTTTTTTTTTTTGGTCAAAGACTTCTATAATTAACTATGGCATTTTGGGTGCATTGACGAGAGAATTGAGACTTTCTAATGGAATTTTGAGCTAAAATAAGTAGGACAAGACCTCGACAAAAACATGCAAAAGAAGATCATTTGGAATGCGGATTCATTAGATAGAGCATATCTCAAAACAAAATAGAGCATTACAATGTATAATAAGAAAATAAAAAATGATTATGCGACTGTTCTTAGCTCATTGCGAGATTAACAGAATATTCTATGCCATCAAAAATAATTAATTATAAATTAAAAATTATTATGAAGTCCACTCCTTCAAAAATTTGTGATCCACTACATGATGTTACTCCAACAGTCACCGAAAACTATTATAATAGCAAATAAGTAGGGCAAAACCTCGAGAGAAACATGCGGAAGAAGATCATTCGAAATAGGAATTTGTTAGATAGAGCATTGCGAGATATGATTAAAAAAAAGTGTCATTTAATTAATATTTTGAACTTAGCTAATGGAACAAGAGTCCATGGTGTGCTTCTTTTCGTGTTCCATCATTCCATGCAAGTTATCTCGCGCAATATATATATATAAAAAAAAAAAACTTAGATTAGTTAGAGGACAATTTACGTATTGTATGCTTCAAAGCAGGCAAATCCTTGTTACCATCCCATAAAATCTTTGCTTAAATTCTTGCGTATGTGGGGAAATCGAGGTATGGAAGCGAAGAGTGAGTATTATTTTAATGTTGTTTTGGAACGTTCTGGATCATATGGTTTTGAGTCAAGGCTTGGATTGGATTGCCATCTCCTGAAAATGAAAAAGAAATGATACGTGTGGGAAGCACTGCTCAGTCACCTCTGGATTTTGGGTTCTTCAAAGGTTCATCTAATTAGGCAGCAATGATGACCAAAAATCTAAATTTCAGTGTTCCTTGAAATGATGAAATGTCTTGTCCTCTTGAGACCAAGTCTTGTTCTCTTCCTGTCGAAATTGATTTAAAATGGAATTTCCACATTTTCCGATAATGGGTTTTGCTGGCCTTGTTCTTGGGACAAGATTAAGCTGCTTCTTATCGACTTACATGGTATGCATTGTTGATGAGGGCGTTCATGCATGAACATGGCATAAGCTTCTATCATATGTATTATTCCCACTTAGATTGTTACAAAAATTGTGCAAGTGTGTAATCCATAGCATGGTCAACAAAAACTTGTTAGAGGCACAGGAAGAGTACCATATAACAGGAAAATTATCCAAAAAAAAAGTCTTAAAATTATCATAATTGTGACAATTCAATCATAAACATTTTTCTTACCAATTCAATCTTTAGATGTCGGCACTGACTTGGCGCAATCAGCACTAACGTTAAATTGGTTAGGCTCTATATGTACAACAATATGTTGCTTTATTAGTGTATAGCTCGATTTAATAAGGTTAGAAATATATGTTGTAACTAACAATCCAACCTAGAGAGGGATGACGAGGTTACTTTATAAAAACATGAAACTTTTACATAATACCACAAGTTAAATTTGAGATATGGATAACTGGTTTGAAATATGCATGAATATTATTAAGTGCAAAATGTTCCTATCGAATATGAGACAAGATAAGTAAGGAGATAGAAAATGATACACATAGAGCTTATAATGGTTTGGCTTATGATTAAGCCTATGTCTATTGTCCTGACTAACAGCCACCGACAGCTAGAATTAACTAGTAATCCCATGAGTGGTTACAACTTAGCACGTGCTGCTTCTACCCTAAGTTGACAAATCACATTATTAATTGCTCAGCACCATTTACACGCTTGTACACTTCTCAAAACAAGAATTACAATGAGTAATGACAACTCTCAAAAATAGAATACAAGAAAATAAAGTCATGCTCGTAATTTATATCGCTGGCAACTATTGTTCCAAGTGCTCGTACCTTTATATTCCTTATCATTAATTTTTTTTTTTACAAAATCAACAAATGGCCCTTCACAACCTTTGCCGATTCATATTGATCCATCCAAATTGCGAAGGTATTTCATCATTTTTCAGTGAAACACATACAAATATAACTCTTCCGTCCATTGCAATTGCGTGCATACGTAGTAGATGATCCACGTGCCCATCATATTGAGAGGGAAAATTTTGGGTATTTATTTTGCAAAGTATATATTAGGTGATTAATAAGAGGGGTTTTGTTAAAGAAGGTTTCAAGAAACTTATTAAGAAGTCTTAAGTCAAGTTTGGTATACACTATCTTTCCGTTTATGTGTAATTAATGTTTTTATTTCTCATTTAATATATTAAACCTGCTTCCTGAAGGCATTTGTTAACAAAACCACCATAATAAGATTAATGTTGTATTGCAAATTTTGAATACTAAAAAAGAAAAATTATAAATGTTTAAATTTCAAAAACGAAATGAGACTGGCATTCTTTGATTATGTGAGTTGGGACGTATTGGGAAGGGTGCAGCAAAAGCCCAATACTCTCACTTGGAGAGATTGGTAAACTGGAACCCAATCCAAACTCGTCAATATATCCAATTAGACCCTTCTTCACTCAAAAGCTTACACCAATGAACTATAGACTAACAAGAATATATTACTTATTCCACACCACACTAATTTTTCAATGTGAGCCTTTTCTAATATTAAATGTTTAAATTCCAAAAAGAAATGAGACTGGCATTCTCTGACTACGTGAGTTGGGACGTATTGGGAAGGGTGCAGTAGAAGCTCAATGCCCTCATTTGGAGAGATTGCCAAACGAGAGCCCAAGTTCGAGCTCTTACATCAATGAGCTATGGACTAACAAGGATATATTAATTACTCTACCCCACGCTAATTTTTTATGTGAAATTTTTCTAATACAACTCACATGTATATTTCAACAATCTCTTATTCACGTTTGAGCTCAATATTAGTTCTGCTCTTCCTTAATTTATGTATTCTGTGAGCTCAATATTAGGTTTGTTTCCCCTTTAATTTTTAAGTATCCTTCTGCACCAACTTACTGTTAGAAAACATCCTTATGGTATTTTGATGATTATCATGACGAGTGCATATACACCGTCAGCAAAAACGAGAAACCTTGTTGTGACAAATGAGTAAACAAGTACCAAGAGGGTGTATCATGGCAGCTTGAAAGAACAAGTCTAGATGGTGCTCTTGGAAGTCTTTGATATTGATGAAAGGTGGTAAGATCGTTGTGGTTATCTCAACTTGTCTCTAGGTTGATATTATCACTAGAAATTGCTAGCCAAGTTACTCGCAAGTAGCACTAGTAATAGCGTGTGTACTTATTTGTTTAGAGTAACAAGATTAGCATAATAATGGTGTGATAATCGTTAACCAACATGACTGTTGATACTTCATAATAGAGCCGTTTAACACTTTGGATTCCACAGACTAATACTGAAGAAAGACTGTTGAAAGCTGACCATGTACACAGTATTGATGAACAGTGTATCTTACTAGATCATTCTCTACATGCGATAAGAGCTATAATATTTGATCTTCTGACAAATACTAGACTTGTACTACTTGTCCTGTTATTGTGAGATGCACCCTTTGCTCCTACCAAAACCAGTACAATTTGTCTTTGGCCTGGATAAGTACTTTTTCGATCTCTCACTCGAATAAGGATGTCCAATGCGCCTATGATCCAGCTGTATGTCCTTGATGGCCAACTATGCCTCTTCAAAGACCAAAAAATGATAGTATGAAAGTTAAAGGTCTATATAAAGAGAAGGAAGCAACAAAAGAAGTGTGAAGAAACAAGTGAACCTACTTAAAATCTCACAAACTCTCTCGAGCTCCTTGTGCGACTAGTATCACTGCTCATTCTTTGAGTTTGTCTGTGATTATTGTAAAGGCCTGAATATTCATACAAGTGAAAGAGCAGTGCTCATGTCCTAATAGTGTTATCTATCGTGATATAAGAATAACACTTGTTAGTTGTAATCCCGAGTATTGATTACTAGTGAAATCCAGTCGCTATTAAGGCTGTTAGACGTAGGCCTACTCATAAGCTGAACCACTATACATCTATGTGTAACTTGCATTCTTACCGTTCAATTCACTTTCCAGCATCACACGTACAAGTTCATTGCACGTAACCATCTTCACCATGATTGTTTATTATTCCGTAAAAGTTTTTATAAATCACCACTCAATCTATTTTAACCCCTTCTAGATGGATTGTTAGCCCCAACATTTATCTCAACTTGAATCTTCAACACCCTCGTTCATCATTATTATAGACTAATAATGATATATTAATTACTTTACACCACATTAATTTTTTGATATGAGACTTTTCTAATATAATTGACATGTGCATCTCAACAATCTCTCACTCATGTTCGAGATCTCAACATTAGGTTTTTTCCTCCTTAATTTAGGTATCCTTATGCACCAACTTTTCTCAACTTGAATCTCCAACATCCACCTTCATCCTTAGTCTTTGGGTTTGGCGTGAGCTTAACGTTCGGTTAGGTTCCCCCCTATTTTAGCTGTCTTTCTGCACCAACTTATCTCAACTTGAATTTCCAACATCTACCTTCATCCTTAGTGTTCGGGAAGCACGTAACGGAAACCCGATACCTTCACTTAGAAAGTTCGCTAATAGGGAGCCCAAGTCCAAGCCCATCAAAATATCCAGTTTGACCCATCTTCACTTAAAAACTTAATCCAATAATATTATGGGCCAACGAGATATATTAACTACTCTACACCACATCAATTTTTTGATATGAGACTTTTCTAATACAATTTATAATCATAATCGCATCTCAGCACGACGCACAATTGCTGGCTTTAAAAAAATATATATGAACTTGTAACTATAGAAAAACAGTTTAGAGACCATACCTACATCCCAGTTATTCAAGTCGGTTAATTGGCAAGCTCATGGGCATGAGATTTAAAATTTGCGTTATTAATAAATATTGACTATCTTAATAACTCTCATTATCAAAAGATGTTACTTCGGACTTTGTCCGCAAAATCTCTATATTGCTGTGGGCGATATTCTTATAGGTGGCAATTCAACAGGTAACAATTGATCGTGCTTTGTGTCTTTCCTACGTCTTGGTGATTATTCGTATCCTCCTTCATAGATAAACAAAAAAACCTCGATCTATCATGTGAGATGCATTCAAAATTAGTTCAATTATGTTGATGTATGCTTTGGCTTCATAATTTGGTTCCACTTTCTCACTTTGCTAATTTTATGAGCAAGTTTAAAGAAAATGGATTTTTTTTATATTTTCCTCCAATTAAAAGCCTTTCTACATCTTGACGAATACCATTTATTTAATAACTAATATGCCAATTTACAAACGTAGTCGGTTTTTTAGTTTTTTCCCCTCTCGATATTGGATATGGGAGATAAATAATATTAAGAATGATACTTCTCATGGAGGCATACCAAGTCATATTTGTCATTTATACTGATATGTTGTTACGACCATTCAATAGATATAATAGAATATGAAAACATCTGACTCTACACTACGACTCACCAAATAGTGGAAAAACGTAGCAAAATTCTTAAACTTTATATCCTATCCCATCTATTTACGTCCTTGCCAGAAATTCAAATGAAAAAACATAGTCTAAAGGGTAAATTAACATAAACACTGACATTGCATAACCAAATCCAAACAATCTCAAATTTTGTACAGCCATCCATGTTTCAACCCCCATCTTACATGGATCATGAAATTAGTGAAATACGTGGCATGTTCTCAATTCAATGTGAGATTTGATTCATGCTCACTTATTCGCCATTCTAAAAGGGTCAAGAGCTACATCTTGTCTTTAGCAATTTCTATGTGTTCTTGTTCGACGCCAATGGGGCATACTAGCTACTACTCTATCTCCGATCCATGCGTTCACTGGAGGAGAGTCATGCTCAATGCCATTTCTAAAAAGTCGACCTGATCTTTGTGAACTAAACCCCCATATGAATACTCAATTGATCCCACAAGTTGATATCCATTTGGAGGGAAGATTCAAGAGAATCTCTTCCATTTGACGTGGGACTTTTGGGTTAGCGATTTTTCAGAGAAGACTTCGTCTCCTACACTAGTTCCATCCACTGTCTCCGCACACTCTATACACACATATACATATATATTGAGACCTCTTGGTAAAGCACAAATGAATTATTAAATTACTGCCTGGCAGGCTGCTACCGCACAACGTTCCGCCTACTCCACTCACCGTCCGGAAGTCGGACGAGAATCACGGTTATACACACACAATGCCATCGTCGAGCTTGATGCTACGTTGAGCTTCCCCAGATCTGGAGGCTCGATTTCCCTCCACGGCCATGGAGCCAGTGAGCATCTAGCTAGAGGCAGTGACTCATCCATTACTACGAGAACCGTCGACAGGGCCAAAATCTCGACGGCGAAGAACAAGCCACCAAGATTGGGGGTCATGACTAGAGCCACAAAAAAAAAAAAACACAAGGAGGCCGTTCCCAAGAACAGATGCAAGGAAGGACAATGGCAAGCGATCTCGCAGCTTGGGTATGTGGTGGGAAAATTACCCAGTCTATCCTAAACATCTTATCTAGCAGCTAATTCAGTCCAAAACTTTTTAATTTTGTTATTTTTGTCCCAAACCTTTACGCATAATTTCAATGCAGTCCTTTTAATTTTTGCCGAAATTCGCCGACGTGGTGGCTCAGTCATCGCCAATCGTTCTATGTGGCAAACCAACAGATTGGCGATTTCCGACAACAATTGACCGGAAAAGTTACATTATTACTTGACGAAAAGTGTTAGGACTCATTTGGCACCCGTACAATATGTTAAGGATTAACTAGACAATTTTCCCTATGCATGGTAGTGGCAAGCTCTGGAAGTGGTGTTGGTGCCTTCGATGGTGGCTGGCAGCGGCTAATTGTGGGGGTCAGGTGGATTTTGGAATGGGGGACCGCATGTCCACATCCCAGTTTGGGATTTATAGTTTGCCCACACGAATAGGAAAGAGAGAAAGAAATTTACCTACACACGTGCCGTATTGTCCGTGCTTGAACGTACCACCAATTTATCTTTACACACATTCAAGTGATATTTTGCGGGAAATCAAAGTGAACAAAGACGCTATTATTCTCGACCTAGGTTTTACATGTCTCGCTAATTTTCCTGACTTAGATACTCTTATGTTAATTGGTATATACTTGTAAGTCTCATCATTTGACATTAGAAAAGTTCAATTTTTCCATTTGTTTACGAGAAATTCTTGGTCAAGTTTCTACTAATTGGGTTTGTTTAAGTGAATCCATTTTAGTGAGAAACTACAATGTCACGCTTAGACGATGAGTTAGGAAAAGGAAAAAGAAAAAGAAAAATCTTTCTTAGATAAGATTACAAAGAAATACAAAGAGGGAAACTAAAGTACGGAATAAAAGAAATTTGAGGGTTGGAAATACGTTGAACCTGGTGTTAATTGATATAACTATAACATGTATATGATACTTAAAAGAAAAAGTTAACAATGCTAAAAAAAAGACTCTCCTCCCTTTCCCAAAGTTGAATTTCACGCTCCGTCGCCAATCACGACTAATCAAAGTTGAATTTCACGCTCCGTCGCTAATCACGACTAATCAATCTGCTTAGCTTTTTCTTTTCTTGTGGGTAAGAAAACTGAAACGGATTTTAGGTAACCCAAGTTATGGTCCATCGTACAGCTTTATCACACTTGATGGATAGCTAGTATAAAGCAAATGAATCATTGGTGACTCAAAGAGATAAGGTGGGATTTCAAAATTCCAATTTCCTTAGTGAGTTTTCAGGCTGTCAATGATATTTCCATTGTACCTGCTCCATTATTGGGCAACTGATGTCTCAAGTGGAATGCCAATGGTAATGAAGCTGGATACCATCATCATCCTCAATTGACTTCTCTCCCAGCCTCATCCCCACAAAGGTCCACAGCAAACGTAAGCCAAATTGGAACCAATAACTCAAAATTGGAAAATACATCACGTTTTGCTCGAGATTTCTAAGCGTGAATTCCGTGTACTATTGTAGATTTTGGAAAACAATGAACTCACCCCCACATGGCGAAGTGTTGAAAGGAATGCTTGGCATTAGGGAATAGCTTGTTAATCATCCCACAAGATTTTTTTTTTAGTCAAAATCCCACAAGAAAATTAGCTACCCCTAGAAATGACCAAAACAACGTGATCGATTACCATACTGGGGCACGCACAATCTCACAAAGTCTCATGCTACATAATAGGAAAAATTGTGTAAAAAGTCCTAAACCTACTGTACAGCAGCCAATTCAGTCCTGAACCTATCAAATGTGCCAATTTAGTCATAAATCTATTATTTGGATATTTTGCTGCAACAGCTAAATTGGCGATTCGTCAAAAGGATTAGGACTAAATTGACAAATCGTCAAAAGATTTAAAACTAAATTGGCACAACTAAAATGTCTAGGACTAAATTGGCAAATTAGTCCAAAGGTTTATGACTGAATTGACTGTTGTACAATAGGTTTAGGACTTTTTGAACAACTTTGCCTATCATGATAATTGTTATGTACCACTTCCCTCAAACCTAACATGGAAAATAACAGTGAGTTTAAATAACAGTGAGTTTGCAAGTAATGTATCGAATCCCGCCGATGCTTGAGAATCTATAACATAACAAATGAAATAAGCAAGTTGCAAAGCTGGACGGCACAAAAGCACGAAACACTTCCACTTTGTGTGTAAGCCGATCCTTTGCGAACAAATGTAGATGTAACTGCATCAAATAGATTATCTGATTTTCGCTGTTATTTGAGGGGCAATACTATCAAAAATTACAATAATTTTTTGACTAATTTGAGTAGCACAGACTTGAAAATACCATAAAAAAGTTGCATGAACTTTGACTAACTCGAGCAGCATCAAATTGCCAATTGCCTTGGCACTGCAACGAATGCGGTTTTCAGTGGGAGAAAATGTTGATGTAGTGCGTGGGCGAACCCCCTTGTGGAAATATGAAAAGAGATGCATGGTTGTGAGCTGAGTGCACTAGTGACATTAGAAGGAAATATGCATCTCGGTGTGCAAATTGGTTGGACCGTCGACAGATTTCCGCCTCAGGAAGCGGAAATCACTTTGTTCAAATCCCATCCAATTGCATGCGAACCGCTCGAGACTGAAGCCACCTTCGCACGCCAAAGCCCTAGACTTAAACCAGTTCATGGGGCTTGCAGCAATTTTTCACGGACTTCCAGGTAGTGAGGTCTCTACCACTGCAGACCCGAGTCATTCGGAAAAACGTTTGTCGCAATTACTGCTGAAGCAACCCCATTTTTTTCCTTTTTCCCAAGCTTCAAACGAGGCATGCCTGGAGAGAGAAATCGAGCTGTGAGGGAGCGGCGAAAGCGCCATAACATGGAGGGATCGACAAATGGTGGGGGAGGAGAGGAATGAATTTTGGTCAAAATATGGAGAAGAGCACTGCGATCCCAACTTTCTACAAGTGAGGAAAAAACCAAAGGCATCACGTGATAGGCTTTGCTAGTCACCCTCTTGGCCCTCCAAAATGCTTCTCTGTACGCGTAAATTGTACGTGTCTAATAGGACCAACACAGGAAGGAAAGGGAAAAGGGCGGGGCCTCTTCATTTGAGCAAGAAAATAGCATCTCCCTTTGGCTGTCACATAACACGCCCCTCTCCATTTGCACTTTACCTGAGGAGCCTCGAACACTTTCTTGCATTCATCAAGAACGTCTCGGGTTTGCAAGACGGGTGATCGACATACTTTCAACGGGCGATGCCGGACAATCTTGGAAGGGCAAGTTAGAGAGTCGAGAGATTCTAATTCCTTTGAGTTTGGATATGCATGTGATCGATCGTGTCCAAGGCGTGAGCCACGAAAACGATACCCCAAGGTCACCATAACTAGAATCTAGAAACGAAAAAACGGAGAAAAAGGGATTTGTGCACCTAATTTGGAATCTATCGTTCTTGATGCAAAATAGAGACGATCCAAAACTGAAGTGCTTCTCTTCTATCGCCCTCTAAATCACTGGCTCTCTCTAACTACTCCTTATACGAGGCTGTTTGTGTTTTAGGGTCAAAGGGAAAACTTGATTTTCGGCGGGGCTCTCTCATCCTGAGTCTGGCTCAGCTCGACTCACACAAGCCAAACACATATTCGGCTAATCAATAATCTTTATATCTTTTTTTTATTGGACTAATTCCGTAAAGCGGTAAATTACAATTTCAATTAATGTAGCTCACGTTAGCAAATGTCTTACAGAAGATCATGTTGTCATAAAGGCATGTAAAACTACTTGCTTCAATCCTGAGAGAGAAGCACACGATCAGACCTTACTTTTCTTACTGCTTGCTATTGCTTTGAGTACCCTTTCACAAGGCAATCAAAGGGAAAGTGATCGGCCGAGCTATCAAGAGATCATCCACTTATTAGATTGGGACAATCTCCTAGGGATGGTCCCTAGATGGCGAGGGTCCCGCCATGGCTAACCCCAAACACCCCCCCCCCTTTCTCTCTCCTCTTCTTTCTCCTCTTTCTCCTTGTCCTGTGAATTTTCAACGCTGAAAACCCCTTGACACTACGTAAAAAGAAAGATGATTATGAGATCTTGTTCACACACACAAACCACCACCCCCCCCCCCCCCCCCTCCCCTCTCTCATCACTACCATCATCCATCAACATCGTGAATAAAAGTGGAGCTACCACCTCTGGTTGGACAACCAAGAAGAACCAGCTTGTATTCACATTGGGAGACTACCTCCATCGCCCACGTTCAACTGCAATTCATAGAATAAGACTGATCAACTAGCTCGTTAAGGTCAATGCGTGTGTTAAGGTCAAGTTTGTCACGTAATGTGGACTAATTTCTCGACAAATTACAATCTGTGATGCTCAGAACATTCTCCTGAATGCAGAGGTCTCAGGAAAAGCAAAATGATTAAGAATGAGATTAGTTTTAGGACATCAAATCATGACAGCAAAAGCTACACGTGAAGGAAACTTTTCTGATCTGTCTTGTGGAGGAACCTAACAAAATCAAGACAATTAGAGTCAAGACACGATCAAAATTCTTTCTTTTCTTTTCTTCTTTCTTTTTGGGTAGGCTGTTCCAAGCAAGAGAGAGGGAGAGAGGGGGGGCCATGATTGATCCCGCTTGGTGGGGTAAGCTTTTTTATGATGATGCAAGCTTCTTTAGCCAACAGAGTACTGAAAGGGACTCACAATCATGGAGAGAGAGAGAGATGGAATAGGCATCCAAGCACAGTGCAATCGAGGACAGCACGACTGAGATATGTGGGGACATCTAGGAGAGAGACAGAGACACTTGCAAAAGTTTGATGTTGCAGTTCGTGAAATTGTTTTAAACAAAACCCAATCCCCACTTCCCCTTTCACTTCTTCTCCCCTAACCACCAACCATGGCTATGATTCTTGGGGAAGAAAGAAAGAAAGAAAGAAACCCTGATCGTTCCATTCGCTCCCAGTGTCCCCAACAAAGTCATCTCAATATCGATTGACTGGCCACAAAGTGCTTAATCTTTATATAAAAGAAAATGAGTGTTCTTTCCCCCATCTTTACAGAAAGGATTGCACATGTGGGAAAGAAAGAAACCACCCTGTGAGTGGTTGAGATGCTGCTTGTTCTCCCCAATGCCTACAACATGTTCTTTCTTTTTTAACTTTTTAAAAATTGACCATATCGATGCAGTCATGCTTTCATCGAACTGGATTCTCTGGTATTTATCTACGTACCGCCCGAATGCTCCTAATCCTCCGATAATCTGCATAACCATGTCGTTCCGTTCCTCGATGAATTCGATGAATTACTTGTGCTGGTTAACTTGCTTGCCTATGTGCTGGTTTAATGTGAGCGGGACTCATGCGATGCATTTTGGTAGGTAAATGTCAATTCTACGTGCTTGATCACTTTCGGGTCCGTGAGGACACTAGCAGGGAAAGTTGCTGCGCTCGGTTTTGCCTTTTCTGCTTAGGTTGTCACTTTTTGAGCTATAGATGACATAATTTGCAAGCCTTCCGGGGTCTCGACCGCACGCGAAAAGGGGGGTTGCTGGACCAGAAGTGCCGCCATTAATTTGGTTTTCAGAATCGTGCTCTCATGAGGGGAAAAGAAAAAAAGATCAAAGAGCAGCATTTACGGAGGAAGAAGACGACGACCCGCAAGGCCTAATAGAAGCTCGGGGAGAGAAAAGATGTTCGATCGTCGTACCCATCGGTTCGCGGAATTCTTTACACACACGACACACGTTCGAATTAGCTCGAAGGAGGATGACAACATCGAACGTTTTCTTAAGGAAATTTTCGTTATTGACCGTCGTCGCATGGCACGTGTCGGTCGGTCGCCATGGAAATGTGTGATCCTCTCTCTAGTTTGCTGTTGGGTCCAAAGCAAGCACCAAACACCAATCTTTCTATCTCTGCCTCTCTCTTTTCTTTGATTTGTACGCTTGAAATGCGCAGAGAGTGAAAGGAGAGAAGAGAGAGTGGTACTTGGTCACAAGTGAGTCCCGCGAGTGGTCTCTGTCCTCCTCTCTGCTTCACAGGCGGCAAAGCAACCAGCACGGGAGGCGCAGGTGCTCGGCATCCATATCTATGCGTGGCAGGCCCTAATTGGCCGGCTTTCTTCTCTTTTTCTTTTTTTCTTTTTCCATTTGCCTTTTTTGCCCTTTATGTTCCATGCATTCAGATGTGGAAGCCCAAAGCCAAGATTGGAGCTTGTACACATTTGGTTTAAAGGGCGTCTTCTTGTTTTGGGTTTCGGGTACTAGCAATGGCTTCGCATCAAGGACATCGAAAAGGTGCAGTACCCCACGATCCAAAAAAGAAAGGCTGCAAAATTCGTGATTGTTCTCACCTACGCGTACGTCCCGCGGTAGAAAGCGGGATCTAACGATTGAGATGGGATGGGTCGACGAGATCTATAAACCATGCAATCGTTCCCCGTGTGTGTGCATACTGC
Organism: Psidium friedrichsthalianum; assembly: GCA_019149425.1. Taxonomy (NCBI): domain Eukaryota; kingdom Viridiplantae; phylum Streptophyta; class Magnoliopsida; order Myrtales; family Myrtaceae; genus Psidium; species Psidium friedrichsthalianum. The sequence continues at coordinate 34,287 of JAGVVM010003906.1, forward strand.
TCGTAAACGCTCGGTGTTTGTGATCGCTTAGTGTGCGATCGGGGGTCGGTAGCGCGACCTTTCAACAAGCTTTGCTCACGGGAAAAACAAATTTGCTGATGAATTCCAGGTTTCGAACGATTTTACGCAATGAGATTTGAGTAGATTCGTAACCACTAAAGAGTTGAGAATTTTCATTGCAAACATTGGCGGTGTATGTAATTTTCTCCATGGGCAGCCCTCACTATCGTTTATGTACTAGTTAGTGAAGTAACGGATAGTATTAAGATTAGGGGCACAAAATCAACGAAATATAGAGTCAATGCAAAAAAGAGAAGTCCAGAAATAAGATTTATCATGTGTCACCCTTAAACTAGCGCAACATCCAGCGGATAATTTCATTATAATTAGCACATTCCACCTACTATCAATTACAATCAAAAGATATTATATATATAATAGTAGCTATTCATGAGCTCAAATCCTAATTACTAATAAAACACGAGTTAAATATATGAAAAAAAAACCTCAAGTGTTCAAGGGGCGATGGCCCCTTGATTTCTTGAGTTTTTCTATTGATGAAGAGTATGAACCACATCCTAACATGTAGCTCCTTTAAAAGCATCATCGACCATGAAGGTTACATGTGGAGAAGTTTGTTCATGGAAAAATGAAGTCGGGATTCACAACAGTGTAAGTCCACAGGCTAACGAAAAATAGAGAAAAGCTTGATAAGCTGCCATGTGAAGAATCGTTTGACTCGAGATTCCTTCTCATTCTATTGAAAAAATTGAACAAAAAAGTCTTAAACCCATTGTACAGTAATCAATTTAGCTCTAAACATTTTAATTACGTCAATTTAGTTCGAACCTTTTTTATAATTTGTCAATGTAGTCCTTTCAATTAATTTTAGGGGAAATAACTGATGTGGATGCTGGTCATCTTGTGTGATACAACCGATGCTAACATGGACGATTTTTAGAATTCTTTTATTTTCTTAATTTTTTTTATTTTTCTTTCTCCTTTCTTCTCCTTTTTCCCGGTGGCCGGCGAGGGGCTCCCTTGCCCTTGCCCTCACCAGGAGAGGGCGAGTCACTAAGGGCCTCAACAAATCTAGCAAGGGCAACCCTCACTAGATTTGGGCGAGGTGACCCTCGCTTGTGGCAGCCAGCAAATGAACATAGGCGAAAAGGCAAAGAGAAATAAGGAAAAAAAAAAGAAGAAAAGAAAGTCTAAAATAAGAAAAGTTAATAAAACATAAATAAATGAACTAGCGATTAATACAATTAAAATAAATTTGTAAAAACTTTCCACGCAGCACCAGTCGTGCCGCCTAAGATTATTTGTGTCCATGTCGATGATTAAGACTACATTGGCAATTAATGACTGACTTAATCACTGTACAATAAGTTTACCACTTTTTGGACAATTATCCTCATTTTATGAGACGGGGTCATATCCCAAAAGCCTATGAAGAATCATATTTTACACCATTGAGGAAACACAAACTTCTGTAAGGTGCTTCCGTTATAATGATTGATTTTGTCCATCACGCCGTTAATCGATTGATCTACACAAATTTTTCTAATTGCTGTCGTATAACCTGAGTTGATGAGAACGGGACATCCTCTTCGATGAGACGAGCCGAAGATGATTCGTTTTTTCGTGGGCCGAGGGATCGCATTACGAGGGAAAGGGCCTGCTTCGGTTTTGATACTTTCTTGTCAATATAGACAGTGGGCTTGGGCTGTACGCAGGCCTGATCAGCTATCTAAGGAGGGAAAAACAAACCTAGTTGTGATGTCTATTACATATTAAGGAAAATAAAGAAATGACCACATGGTTGAACATTCGCTACACTGCTATAACATTTGCTCCTCTGTCCCCTCCATTCATGTGTTGACACCTAAAATTTTATTTCACTTTTCCAAAAAGCTAAATAGTATATGGAGTTTGGCCAAATGTTGATCGATTATTGACCGATAAGCTAAAATACATTAAATCAATTCTTTCGGTTGCGTTGTCGAGAACTCTGTGATCTCTAAACTTTGAACACGCAATGTGAAACTAGAATTTGCGAATACTTAGATGTATGAAAATGGTAGTCAATACAATGCCGGACGAAGAATATATTGGCGCAACTATCTATAAGATTATAACATTTTCATAAACGATGAAAATACTTTCCGCTCATTCATTTGTTGTGAATAATACAATAGATCATTTTTAAGAAACTATGTTTCAAATTATTCATTTTTGCTAGACAAACGCACATGTATATTTCTTACTTTGTTTGTAAAATATTGTGATTTTAAGGTATGTTCTGAAAATTTCGATTTTATCGAATCCATAATGATTAATCTTAAAAGAGAGTATAATTGCCTTGACTCCGTATACTGGTCGCGCACGACATGGTGTGACAAACCAGATCATATTGTCCGGTGTAATATGTTTGCTATTCTACATGGTGCTCAAATTTTGGAATCCCTTGTCTTTTTTTTTTATCGACTTGCTACAAATGTCGCTCAGATGATGTAAAAGTCACGTGAAACAGTTCCATGTGTTGTGAACTGACTCATGAGGTAGCTGAAACAACCAGGCAAAGTCTTAAAGGGGTTTTAGGATTTTCACTTGAGTGCTTTAGAATGTTCTACTATGGAAAATGTGCATTTATATTTGACAGGATTCTTGTAATTAATGAGATAAGCGATTCGCAGAAAGATTAGATTTTCACCAATTAGATGTAAGAAGAAATTACCATTGTTTTACCTTACCCAAAAAAAGAACTTACCATTGTGGCAAGAGGAGTTCACGAATGAACAGGGCCTTCTCCCTCTCCATTTGTCTGGCCCCACGAATCGAACGCGATAAGAGCAGTAGGAGATCTAAGCGTCGCATGTCGGAACGGCGTTTCTTTCCCTGCTCTTTTAACATTTTCGGGTGAAGTCCCCATGTGGGTCAATTGGAAGACGAAACGATACACGCCACTTGTCGACGATTGCTGCAGGCGGCAGCTAGATAGTGTGCCTTGTCCCCTTTCGCCCACTATGTGCCGCTCTGTGAAAGGGTTGGATTGGACTCCGTTTTCCAAAAACTCTTGAGTTCTTTCGACGGTCACCCGTCAGTATTCGCCACCTTCACCTTCAATCACCTTGGCACACGCCCCGAGAAAGAATTCACGGGACGCTCCAAGAACAAGAAAATTCAAGAAAACGTTATCATCCCGCCGCACAACCTCGCTGTCCGGACCGTAAAAAAAGATTGTTGCTTGGTGCTTGGCAGCTTCTGTCGAGGTCTCTTGGCTGATGGGGTTTGAGTATTTGAGCTGAGGTTGCTTGTTTCAAGTAGCTCCTTAACTGGGTGAGACGTCTTCTGCATTCTGGGTTTTGAGGAGAATCTGTGAGGGGGGGAAATGGAAGAAGAGGATGGGATTGAAGAGAACAGTGCGAGTGCTGGTGAGGGGTCGAGGTGGGTCGATGGGAGTGAGGTGGATTCGGAGACGGCAGCTTGGGTTTGGCCCGGTGAGAACGAGGCAAGAGAAGGGCAAGATTATGGTTCCATGAGAAGGCGACTCGTGAAGAAGCCCAAGCGAGTTGACTCCTTCGACGTGGAGGCCATGGAGGTTGCCGGTGCTCATGGGCATCACCCTAAGGTCAACGCATTCATTTTAGTTCGACCTCTTGTTTTTTCCAAGAGCAAGATATTTCTGCTAATTCACTTGACTCGTCCTTCATTTTGTGTCATGACTAAACCTGAATTAATCAAAGTGTTCTTGTCCTCCTTTCTCTGGCGAGCGGGATGGTTTTTGAACGAGGGAAAAAAAAAATCATCTTTACGCTTAGAATGTGATATGTTAATTGCGGTGGCTTGCAATGGTCTGTGATTAGAGCTCGCACTCTTAGAAGCAATTTGACTAGCGGGGCTTTTGGCAAAAACAGGTTGTTATCCGGAAATTATCAACTTGAGCAAGAGAGATTCTCTTGTTATATCAATCAATTCTTGCGAGAGCTAGAGGCACTGCCGATAAGCGCCAAATGGAACTATGGCTATATCTAATTTGTTACCTAGAGCCTGCTGACTAATGCACATTTGCAGATGCTCATAACTTAATCTAAGTTTGCTGTCTGTACACACTGCCGGAGCATGTGTGTATGTGCTGAATATACCATTCAGTGAGGAGAAGAGCCTATCGCAATTATTTCTTAACCGAACTCTGTTGCTTCAATGAATCAGGACCCTTCTGTTTGGCAAACTCTTGCCTTAGCATTTCAAACACTCGGCATCGTCTATGGAGACATGGGTACAAGTCCTTTGTATGTGTTTGCTGATGTATTCAGCAAAGTGGCCATCGAGTCCGATGTTGACGTCTTGGGTGCTTTATCGTTGGTAATGTACACCATCGCTCTCATTCCCTTAGCCAAATACGTTTTTGTTGTGCTGAAAGCCAATGATAATGGGGAAGGTAAAATGGCTTTGATTGTTGAGCAGTTTCTTGTCCAATTTCCTTTTATTGCGAAAAATTATCCTCACGGACTTCTTTGTCCTCACTTTATTGTAGGAGGTACTTTTGCCCTATACTCTTTAATCTGCAGATATGCTAATATAAATATGTTGCCCAATCGTCAACCTGCCGATGAGCAAATCTCAAGTTTTAGGCTCAAACTGCCAACCCCTGAGCTAGAGAGGGCCTTGAATATTAAAGAAACTCTCGAAAACAGATCATCATTAAAAACCCTCCTCTTGCTTTTGGTTCTAATGGGAACTTCCATGATCATAGGAGATGGCATTCTCACCCAGCAATATCAGGTATGAGGTTTTCACTTATGAGTTGAAGGGTTAGTCTTTGCTAGCCGTTGATTCTGCATCATCAGTATTTCGTTGCAGCAGGAACTATTCTGCGAAACAATTGATATCACTACAATTACTAGGCCTGTTTCACTCTGCCCAACTTTGTCCTAGCTTCTAGGGACCTAAAGTGCTTGAGATTGCTTGTGTTATCTAAAACTAGCAGCAAGACCATTCCACCTTGCCTGCTTATTTCTTAATTTCTCAAATTATTATTGGTCTAGCTGTATTTTTAATTCCTATTTTCTATACAAGTAAAATGGACACTTTTCTCTTTAAATTCTTCAAACAATAAGATTTTATTCTGTTCTTGCCATTGTCTCAGTTCTTCAAAATGTGCTATCACAGGAAGAGTTTCTGAAAGGTGTCTTCCCTCAGAATGTCTGGTACTCTGGATGATTCCCAATAAACAGCCTCACAATTGCAATTGACATGCCATACTGTCATTTTTATAATCATTTGTAGGGTTAATTACATGAAGCCTGCATGTGGATAGGTAACTTTTTAAAACATAATGCATAACTTGTTCAGGTTCTTT
>JAGVVM010003907.1:0-32593 GCA_019149425.1 Psidium friedrichsthalianum
AATTTAGAAGCTAGAAAACACAATTCGAATTCCAAAAGGACGGGAACCAGAATGATCAAGTTACAATGAAATTAAGGAATGCTAGACACGGAAAGACAAGAAAGTCTTGACATTGCTACCAAATCTTAACCCTTTTTTTTCTTTCCTATGTTTCATTTTAAATCGCAGGGGATTAGCGCGGGGGCAAGGTTTTGTGTTTTAGTTCTGAGTTATTCGTTCAACCGCAGGGTTGACACAGTTTTATATCGCGACAACGTCTCATGTTAGAAGGAGCACATAACGCCGCCTCAAAAGCCAAATTGTTTCTTTTTCTGGACGAGTGATTTATAAAAGTCGCACAAGGCTGCCATAGTACGTGGCTATAACATTATATGCTACTAGGTTTGCAAGAAAACCGAACTGAGGTCGTGGATCATTAGGGTTTGCATGCTTAAACCGAACTGCATCTCGCCTTGAATGATACGAACCGAACCCGAAGTCGCCTGTAAAAATACCAAAGCCAAAGTAGGCCGAGGAACATATACGAGACTCACGATGGAGAATACTGAACCGTCAGCCGGCGAAATCTGAACGACTGAGGATCCTGAGTCCCCAGGATCATGCCACGCGGAACCCCCCGTGTCCCTGTCGCTGGGGTCCGTGACCACCTGGGCGGCCATCCCTCCACTCCTCCCCCCCAAGCTTCTTCCAAGGGTGCCGGATCTTTCTCCCTCAAGAGGAGGAGAGTACGTCATCCATCTACGACGCTCGCTGCTGCTGCTGGCTAGTGGCTGAGGGATTTATCCACGGACTCGTCCATGATGTCGCGAGCCCAAGCTCTCGGTAGATCGATGACAACACGACATGAGGATTGCGAGGGAAAGGGCGAGCCGCAAATTGGGCCGCGGCGCACGAAGTCGCCTGAGCTTTATGTGTTTGATCGGATTGTTGTGAAGTTTTCGCCCGCGGTGAAAGGTGAGATGAGACGTACATGGGGAAGGCCACAAGGGAAAACGTTGGCGGGGAAAATTGCTTGTACGTTAATTTTGATAACATCGATGGCAATTAAACAATTAAAATAAAAAACGATCATCAATTTAATTTTATAACATCGGAATCATCCGATTCAAATTCCCAATTTTATCATAAATGAAACTATCCGAATACACTTTTACGTGTCGATTCCCCTCGTGCTCCGTGCCCATCCCTAAGTTGGGGTCTTGTGACTTGCTTCTGAAAATCAAAAGCCTATCTCATGTTCTCCTCATTAAAAACGAAATATAATACACATAATGAATTGAATCTGAACCGTTGGAAAAACGACATTGTTGATATGGGGTTCGCTTGGATGGCTGTGGTGTCCAAACCAATTTATCAAAATGTAGTAATTTGTGGAGAAGTTAATGGTGCTCTTATGTTTTACCCGATATGGTTCTTGAACAGGTTAAGTTAATTTTGTAGAGAATCAACCATGATTAAAACTAAAAAAGGTGAAAAACATAGGCTAATATAGCACGCATGGGCCTTAGAAACAAAAATACAAGAAATTGTTAATGGCACAACGGGACATATCAATATGGTTGTAACACCACGATCCATCAAGTTTTTCGAGATAAGCATCATTTAACAATCATTCAAACGAAGAAAATATGAGGCAATATATCTTGCCGATACAGTACTCAATATAGCTTGAATATATGAACATTGAAGGGGAAAAAAGAAGAAAAGAAAAAACGAAAGTACTCCTAGTGATTATAAAACGCCTTATATGTTATGAGGTTATCTGGGAATAATTTGAAGTTTAAGATGTCTTTTGGATGCGCCGAAGGATCACCTCATGAGGTATCTCCGACAAAAGAAACCACAAGAAGAAGTCTAACAACCCGCCTACATCCTAACAACTAGGTTAAGCAAACAGTAGAACGAGACAAGGAGGAACAACTGGCAGAGGCGAGCGAGCGGCGGGCGAGATCTCGATGTCCGAGGACTTACTGAGCCCCCACCGTTAGGCTTTAAGCTCCGCCCCTGACAAGACATGACCACCATATGTCCATAGCCAGCGCTGCTGCCGTCCAGCAACCCCTGCCGCCTGCTTGCCCCCCGCCCACTTGAGATGACCGCCACTGCTGCCACCACTTCACTGTGGAGCCATTCTTTGCTCGTTTGGAAGGCGGACGAGACATCCTCGCTCGATGGTCGCTGTGTTCTTTTCTTGGGCCGATGGATTTGGTGGCGCTTCCATGATCGCTAGCGAGCTCGTCAGGAGATCCGGACAGCAGACAGAAGGATCACCAGGAAAGGGCCCAGTCGCCGACTTGATCCCCGCCATAGAAATAGCGAGAGATGGCGTTGTCGATCGGATCCGTCGAAAGGTGGTCGGGTACCGACAATGGTGATATCGCTCGTTATGTGAGCTGGACGGCGGACTACTTTTGGAAACAAAAAGAAATATCTCCCCGTGATCTTTCATATTTACAAACGAAAAGGAACATTTCGATAATTGAGGTTACATTACCTCAATTGCTAAAGATTATATACAGCATATGTTTTAAATATATCTATTTTGTGAGGAATATAAATAAATAAAAAATCCGCGAGGCAAAGATTCGAGTTACTAACTTTTTCTGCATGTTCATTATTCAGCAGAGACATGATTCGATTTACCAATCGAATACCGCAAAAATATGATTTTAAAGAAAACCAAGTAAGTATATTTGGAGAAAACGTTCCATATGCTAACTCAAGACAAAATATTTTAAAATAACAATCAGTAAAGTCACTTCGAGTACCGGCTATATGAGTCAATCTCAAATTAGCCTTCTCTATATTGACAATAAATAGATTGACCCTGTTTATTTGAAAATATTTGTGAATTTTCATCGCTCATTGGAAACTAAATATTCAGTGTCATATCAACCCACGGCATACACTTCTCATGTACCTAGAACGATTTTATTGTAACGATTCGGATAGTACATCAAGAACATCCTAGCGGACAACATCCTCTTGGCACTTCGTGCTGTTTGGAATAACCACAGTACAGGGTTTTCGTGAAGAACAATCTCACGTGAGCCCAGCTACAGAAATTCTTGCCTCCCCTCGGGGGGAGGGGGGAGAAAGGTTTTTACACGTAACCCAATACACAAACTGAACTGAACTCGGATGGTCGAGTTTAATGGAACCCACCACGTAAGACTGAAAGCGAGACCTCTCACTCATACCAGTATGGATTCAATATAGCACGTTCTGAAAAATGTCCCGTCTCTGCTAGTAAAATGGAAGAAAGTAGATAGGGCTCGGGGTAAAGGCTTCACAAGTGTTATAGCTTTTATTACATGTGATCGTAAAAAAAAGTTACTCCATTTGAGTAGTTTACTTAACAGAATAATTGACGAGTGCTTAGGTCTCTCCTTAGAAAAAATTATTGGTTGGGTACAATCGAGTGTTCAGCCTGAGTTCCGTGCATTCCATGCGATAATTGACGTAATTGTCTTATCGGTCGATTTTCTCGATGTTTCTAAGTATGCATACAAATGCAAAGAACGTCTTTGACAAAAGTGTTCATCAAATTTGAACCGAACAATTGATGTAAACCGAGGATTGGGAGGGAAGGGCGAGTGCGGATTTGGTCGCGGCCATCGAAGTCGCCTAAAGCTTTTTGGGTGATCGGATTGCGGTGAAGCTTCGGGGGGGGGGGGGGAGGGGGCGCAGTGAAATCAAAAGGAATAAGAGAAGAAGCGGTTGGCGATATTGACAATGATGCGGAAAGCTGAATTTCTATAGGCTTTATTAGAGGACTGTCTAAGTAAATCAAAAGAAATCAATTAGATATGTATAACAAAATACAAATAGAAAATCATAGAAAATGTCGTAAATTTCTCTAAAATATATCTAAAATATATCTAACAATAATATTCGGATATACTTAAAATGCAGTTGGATTTTGGATGGGCACTAGAGCGTGTCCCCAACCTGAACATGCCATTTTTTTTTTCAAGAAACGGATAGCGGTGAAATTTGGTTATATGTCTACTTTAATAACATCGATGGCAATTTAAATAAATATACATTAAAATTATTCATTCAAAATTACAAATTTTTTCATAATTAAGCTATACGTAATTTAGCTTCGTGAGTGAATTTCATATAATGGGGTAATTTTTCGCGAGGCGATGGCAGGTCAAATTTGCCCTCTGCAGGATGGGGTATGAGATCCCCATCCCCCGCTCTATGACCATGCCTAAGTTTGATCAGGGGACTTGCTTTTGGAAACCAACCTTTCTCCCTTTTTCGTCACTAAATGTACATAATATGCGTAATAAATTGAATCTGGATTCAGCTTGTGATTTGATGGGAAAAAAAAAATTTGTTTATAATACTGTCTCGAGAGCATTCCATAAAACTTGATACAGGACCATATGGAAAAAAAAAAAATCGAAAGCATATGTAAGGAGCTTATATGTTGGGTCATCTGTGCTGAAGATCGACTTCATGAAGTATCTCAGTGGAAAAAAGAAACCACGGGAAGAAATCTAACAAACCGCCTAAATCCTAATTTTCCATGACATTCAAACTAGAGTTGAAGCAAACAGTAGACCGAGGAGAAGAGAGCAACAACCGGCAGAGGCAAGCGACAGCGGGCGAGATCCGATGGCCAAGGACTTATGAGTCCCACCGTTGGGCTTAGCTCCACCCCCTGGCAAGACATGACCGCCGTAGCTGCCACCCGTGTGACCCCCGTCACCCTCGTGAGGGCCCCGCCGCCGCCTACGTGGCCCCCCGCTTGCATGGCCCCCGCCGCTTGCATGACCCCCACCACCCACATGACCGCCACCGCTGCTAAACTTCACGTGGACGCCGATCTTTCTTGTTTGGAAGGCGGACGAGACATCCTTGGTCGATGGTCGCTGTTTTTGTTGGCCGAGAGGCTCGGCGCTTCCACAAGCGTTGGCCGAGCTCTCGAGAGAGCGGGACAGCAGCAACAGAAGGATCACCAGGAAAGGGCGAGCGCCGACTTGATCCCTGCCATGGAAATAGCGAAAGATGGCGTCGTCGATCGGATCCTGTGAAAGGTGGTCGGGTTCGAATGATGGTTATGTCGAACGCATCAAGAAGAAGAAGAAGAGGAAAGCTGGTAATATCAGCTGGACAGCGTGACTACTTTAGGAAACAAAAAGAAATATCTATGCGATCTTTGATATCGATCTGAAATAGATATGAGTCTATTAATTGAAATAATTGGTGAATCTTCATCCTCATTGGAAAATCTTCCTAGTGTGCTTGTTCACTCCGATGAATCTTAAAAAGAAACAACGCAGGAATATCTGCTTCACTGTTTATATATATATATATATATATCGATAATATATGAAAATTATATCCATCGGACAAGATCCTCTTGCACATCGGCGTTGTTGAATAAGGTCTTCAACAATTTCGCCTGAGCGCGTGGGACGGACGAGATTAATTAGAGCTCGATACGCACGTGAAAAAAAAAAAAAAAACATGTGGTTGGTGAAACAGCAACTGTACCTGCGTGGAAGGCAAGAGCCCCGTGAAGAGGACCGATCTTTATTCACAAAGGACATTTCAATCTGAATCTGGACGAACAAAAAAGAAAATGCAGAGAGCTTCTGGGTTGGGGGAAGAGAGAGGGCCAAAGATATCCTTTATTTTTGTAGCTCTCAGAAATCAACTTTTTTATTTTATTTTATATGCCCTTTGATGTTCGATAGACTAATAATGCGATCGCAAATCATGATTGGCTAAGTTGATGCTAATTAACTGCGCCTGTTCACAATGGATGAGTGACTGGCTGCTTGATGCTTACCCTGCTCAACGGAAGCGCCATAGAACAAAGTAGAGGTATCTGAGCAAGGCACACGCGTTGACAGTGACAGCAGTTTGATGCAGGATGCGGTCAGAGGAATAGATTGGTGAGAACATCTGGATTCAGCTTGTGGTTTGAGGAAATCTGACCCAGTTGTCTAGCCAATTCTCCGACCACCCGATCCATGCATAGCATGTAGAGACCATTGCTGCTTTCCAAAACTCCCAGGGCTTTCCGGGCGTGGATAATTGATGTCAACCACTCTTCAAACAACACTGTAGGAATAAAGCTTAAACGCTTACTATAGCAAAGAGCTAGATATGCTTATAGTGTTGGAGCCGAACCTTGTTGTGCATAATCATCAAGGATTGCGGCTCTAGTATCTCAGAGCTAAAGCGAAGTTAAAGAGCCAGTATAAGATGCACGCAATATATAAAGTAGACTCACACTGGTCAAAATTTTCATCCCTTGACCATGTTAGCAAGTAATCAGATACCAAGAATTCGAGAAGTTGAATTCTGCATGCACAAGAGTCAGTAATTGAATTACAAACACGCTGAACCAACAGTAATATCTAAGACTCCTCAGTTCATAATTTTTTTAATGAGGCCACCAAAAAAACATGCTCCTAGTTCTGGACAGCATCACGTTTAGCCTATGAAGTTCATGAAAGACCATATGCCCTGAACCAATTATCGCCTATATTATGCCACGTAGGATGCAGGTAATGGATCCCGTTTGACTGATCGTCTGATGAGAACTTGTGTTACGTAAGTCCATATATTTGAAGGCAAAAATGTTTAGGAGTCTTAAGTAATTTAATATTGTTGGAATGTGTAGAGTTAGCTGTCATAGCTATTAATTAGTGTTAGTTGTCATCCTATTAAATAGGTCTTATCTATTAGCTACCAACTACCTATTAAAGAGGTCTTATCTCTACCTAGGTTCTTTATGTGTATAAATAGAGACTGATTGTATCAATATTGAAAAACAATAATGAATACATATGTTAATTTTTTCTCCTTCAACAAATATGATCTGCTACATGAGAAGTCACCGTTGATTTACTCACAAGATGAACATGTACTGATGCAGGTCTGGAAATTTATCATCAAAAGGATCTGAAAAGAGTACACTTTCTGCTATGACAGGAATCTTTTGAGAAACTGCGACTAGTGCTCTTTGTCCAAGGTAGACTGCCTTTCCTAGTTTCCGAATCAAATGCTGAACATAGAACTGCACATCATTGCCAATGTCATCCCGCCCTAAAACAAAATGATGCAGCAGATGAATAAGTACTATGAATCTCTAACAACAGAATGGAAACACCAATAATGGACTGTGACTGAGGAAAGCAAACATTTGCGGTATATATAACTGTGCAATCATCCATCATAATATATTGTCAAACAGTTTTGGTTATCCTAAAATTGCAGAAGAGATGCATTGGAATCACAAAGACTTACCACCATCTCTTCCCGAAAGAGACGTCATTCTTCTAACCAAACGCGATATCAAACTGTTCACAATACCTTCAATGCTCTCCATGTTCTCTTTCACTGATAATAGATTCTTCGATGAAGCTTTAGGAGAGAAAATTGTTAGAAAATAAGCAAGAGGGCCAAAAAAGGCATCTGGCAGGAATGCCAAATTATATAGTCAATCATTTTCAAAAAATTTCATCAGCAAGAAACCTGGACAAACTAAACATCAAATCATTGAATTTGAACACAAACCTCCTGAAAGTACTGGCCACAATTTTAGGGCCAAATAGATATAACCACATTTAACCACCTTGCACAAACCATGAATAATTCATTCTAAAACTTTTCATAGTACAAAATCATTTGCACCTTCAAATTCGGGCTTCTGGGAAACTTGCCAAATACATAGACCACCATGTGCAGACTCTAATACATATATGTTCAGGGAAGGTAATCAATCTCTCTTTACTTTTGATATATTATTTGACTTCATGACTAAGTGTTTAGGTTCTCCTCTAGACTTCCTCAACTTATCAATGAACCAGCAAGACAACTTAAGAGGAAAAGAGAAGGAAAGGTGCAGTTACACATGCTATGAAAGGAGTAAGCAGAAGCATTGATCATATAGAATGCAGAGAAAATCAGTTAATGGGGCCACAAGACCCAAAATTGAATGTGGCATTTATGGATAATGAAATTGAGAAGTGAAGGTGAATGCAACTTAAAGAAATTCAGGAATAATTTTGCAAGCGATCAATACCTAGTATGAAGTCTACAGCTTGATGTGACAAGTTGGCAAAATTATCTTCCTCAACCTATAAGAAAATGAGTTCGGCGCTATTGATTTGAGATAAATAGTACGAAGTCACAGAGCAGAGAGAGGAATCTCACAGATGAAACAGCATCACAGAGCTCCACAAGAAAATCAGCAGCAGCACAAAGATGATCCAGTTCATCTATGGTTGTCACATCTGAAATTGAAGCGTAAGATGACTCCAGAAATATAGTCATAAATAGCATATTCATACTGCTGGATACACGGGTTTACAAGAATTATGTGTCGATAAAGGGAAAGACCAACTACAGACGAAAACTCAGAAGTCCTTTGAGGGAAGGAAGAGGAGAACATCTTGAGCTTTTCAAAGTCAATCATTGCACCAGTCTCTCAAGTCCCAATCTAAGGGTTTTTCTCAATCATTAGGTTCCTTACTTAAGCAAGACCGAGACATAGCCGATAAGTACATAGCAACAAGTGCATAAAATCCTCCGTCATTACTCTTGCCCATTCGCTACCAGTACCAGAAGCCATTAGTGAAGTTACCATATAAATTTGTATAGTGCAATCTTTCGACTCGGTTAAAACTGATTGCCGAGAATATCACACCTCAGGAAGTCTACTTTGGTTATAAATCTTATAGAAACAATTAAGGCTTGCAACACTGGAAATTTGACAAGTATGATTACTGTTAAAGGACATTATAGTCCAAATCACAGTACGATATGAACTGTCTGATTCGTCGTTCACTATTTCCTCCTTAACATTGACAAAATTGAGGCATTCGTGAAAATGTACATGGATAGACATAGATATAGGAAATGTGAAACCAATAGACTAGACTAATTCAGTTCATTTCGACTCTGAGCATGCTGGATCAACCAAAAGAAGCACCTGATAGATGCCGGCGCTGATACGAATCATCTCTTCTCCTCTTACTTTCCTGGTATCGCACTGCAGAGTAAGAGAAGCAAAGAAGTCCTTGCGATCATGGAAACTCAAAGTGGAGCCACATCACGATGATTAGGACAGTAGTGAAAGCAAACCTTGCCTAAGAAATCTCCGGTGAAGAACATCACTGAATCGATGATCGGAGCCGTCTCCAAGCCGGTCGGGGCTCAGCTTCCCCAAGTCGTTGAAGAAATAGCACTTGCAGGAAGCGACTTGAGGAAATGCAGCGGAGTGCGATGCTTCTGGTGCGAAACAACCGAGCAAACAGAGTCTCAGATCAATGAAACTTGACCAATAAAAAGGAAAAGACAAAATTAGGAGCACAAAGAGAGAGAGAGAGAGAGAGAGAGAGAGAGAGAGCGCGAGCGAGCACGAACCTTCTGCTTCCTTGAGATCCTCTCTAAGCCTCAGGAGCTCCTGCTTTCGCTCCTTAGCCTGAAAACGACAGGAAACAACAGCGAGACCAGCAAAATTACTTCCAGTCAGAGAGGAAGATGCGACGAAGGCGATTTGAGCGAAGTAGGAGAGAGAGACCTTTCGCTTCCATCGCAGAACGTCGGATTCAGGAGGAGGAGGAGGAGGAGGAGGAGATATGCGGTTCTTCAGGAACTTTGAACGCAGAAGAGAAATAGCGATGGCGAGCTTCAGCCGGTCGTCGGAGTTCTGCGTCGTCGGTGGCGGTTGATGTTGCCGTTCGCTCGAACCAGACACAGACATATCCGCTCTAGTCGCTTGACGAATGGGACGCGAGAGCGGGAGACGACCTTGAGAATACCTTTCTACACCTTTTTGGAAAGCTTTTGGTCGTTTCTGGACCGGCCGGTTCGCCATTCCCCGGTCCAACCGTTAGGCCTTTTCGGCCCGTATTTTAACTGGGCCAAGCCCATAATGAAACGTGCTCGGACCTTTTCCGGCCCAGTCGGGGCTCCGAATGTTCAAAGCCTCAGTCCCTCACCTTGCTCGAGAAAAAGAGTCGTTGTGGATAAGGAAGACGATGATGTCTGCAACTACGAGTGCGCATGCGATGAGGACGATCTGAACAAAGAATTTTTGCTCGCAGTCGCATAGCTCTCTGGCGACGACGCCATGGCTGCTGTCACCGGCAGGTTCACCTTCAAGCCCGTCCTCACGAGCTCCAAGGCGACAACGACGTCTCCGCCTTTCTCCCTCTCCTCGCTCGAGTCGTCGAAGCTCTTCGGGGCCCGCCTCTCCGAGGCAACGAGCCTCACCAAGTGGTCTCTCGTCCTCGCCCCCCGCAGACTCTCCGTGGCCTGCCGTTACGGCGGCGGCGGATCGCGCTATTCGGGTTCGGGAGATTGGAGGCGGTCCCGGCAGAGCGATTCCGATGACGATCAAGCGCTTGACGTATCCACTATCAGGTGAAGTGCTCCGAGTTTCTTTTCTTTGGATGATTTGTTTCAGCATGTCCGCGAAATTTGAAGTGAAATCGGATTGAAGTTCGAAATGATGGTGTTCAACGTCCGTGTGGTGGATTGATGCAGGTCGGCTACTGTACGCTTGATTGACCAGCGGCAAAATATGGTGAGTTGCTTTCGTTCTTCCTCTTTTTTTTCCCTTTGGGTCTGCATTTTGGATTGAGTTAGAGGTAAAGATTATTGTCTTCATCAGTGTCCTTCTTCCTCCTTTTTCAGGACTGTTTTAGTTCCTATTGCATGCATGTTCTTGTTGAAGTTGTGGCTTACTGAGTTATATTTTGGTGTAGGTTGGGGTGGTTTCTAAAAATGAGGCAATTCAGATGGCTGAGGATGCTGAGCTCGATCTGGTATGAATTTTAATTGTCAAATTCTTCAACTTTTTCTTTTCTTAATCTGAAATCTGATGGGAAGATATGCCAGAAATTCGATACAAATGTAGCTCCTGCTTGTGTTTCTTCTCTATCTTATTGTGCTGATAGCATTTACCTTGAAGTATTATATTTTAGATGTATTCTTGCAACAGAATTGATGGAGCACTCCAAATTTTATATTTTGTTCTTGGAGAGTAGTTGTCTGCTTGTATTGTTTTGAGTTGGGGTGGGCCAAAGATGTAAAATCTTAGAATCACATATAAGAAATATGCCTAACTACAAGCAGTATGTTGTGTAATGCTCACGAGTTGAGCATATTCAGTGTTTGGATATTAGCTTTCAAAGAATCCATTATTTTATTTTTAATGGTCGTGAATGATGTATGAGAAGTTAGTTAATGTGTATTCAACAGCAGTATTTGACACATGATGAAAGAAAATTTCACTTGGAAACTTGGAAGTTGTGAGTCCACACTCAGATTAGGTTGTCAGAATTTTTTCCACCAATGAAACGCTCTATCTTGGGGAATCTAGATGCCAAAAGTACTAATTTCGTTTTGGTCAGCACCTGACAGTTGCCTCTGCGGATTGGACATAAGATCAACTTTTGTCTATCACAAGATGCATTAATCTGAATAGATGCGATTACCTTACTAATCCACTCTATACCTTTTTAATATCAAGGTTCTATATTTTGACTAATTAATTGGGGATTGGAACTTTGCAATTGCATGTTGCATGAGCAAATTGACGTGTTCTGCAAAGATGCATTTAGGATATCATAGTTTTGACCTCCAGGCTTTTTTCTCATGGAAAAGATTAGCAATGTCTTTCTTTTGGCTGCTTAAATGCAGGTAATATTGTCCCCTGATGCCGATCCCCCAGTGGTCAGAATCATGGATTACAAGTATAGACCTCAGATGTCCCTTTTCATATTCTTGAAATGCATTAGACATGGAATATGAAGTACTGTCAATACACTTGTTTATTGAAGCAAAGTTGAATGTTGATTGTACCACATTATATTTGATGTTTACATTACCTCGTCTTGTTTTCTGAACGTCGGTTAATTTTCGCTGTTATCCCGATTCTGCTATGTGCTTATTCCAGATAAAAAGTTCTAGCCGTTATTTTTTTTATCCTTGTTATTTTTTTTATCCTAGTAGTTGTAAGCTAAAATGCTAGCTGTTCTATTCCCATAAAATGAAGATTGAAGACATTCCTTTATGTTTTTCCCTTCATACTGTTGGTATTGTTTGGTGTTCTGACTGAACTTCCTTTATGTATTCACTCGTCAGTGATAATTGCGATTATGCATATCTTTTCTTACAGTTTGATCATCCTATTTGAACAACACTAATTTTCCTACTCCTCTTTCTTCCTTTTTGTCTTTATTTTTATTCATTAGTGAGTTTGGAATACTTTCTCGTCCTTTCTCGTAATTTCTTAGCCAATTTAACATTATACGGGAAAATTGGTCATTTGAAGATTGATTTAAGCTGTCACATGTGGCAAATTATGTTATCAAAATTCCAGGAAAAGCCCTGTTTTTATGAGAAGTACTGCGAATAATTGTACTGACCTTTCCTCTGCGAGTAATTGTACTGACCTCATCTTTTGGTTTAAGAGTTTAGCCGACATTATTTGTCTTCTAAGGAAAATCTAAGGCTACTGTTTTTGTCTTCTTGGCTATTTTTATCCTTCCCAGGAAATTCAAGTACGAACAACAAAAGAAGAAACGGGAGCAGCAGAAGAAAAGTGCCGGTGAATTTCCTCTCTGCCTAACTTTTGGATTTCTATAGTGATCCATGCGCAGATTCTCCTGAATGATAATTTGTACTGACCAAATTAACCCTGCGTTTTTAGCTAGTCGTATGGATCTGAAGGAGCTGAAAATGGGGTAAGTGTTTACCCTGAAATTCTAAGATATTTAACCGAACTGTATGCTCTTTCCCTTTTCTGCATCATCTCTGCCTTTGATCTCCAGTTATCATTAGTTGCCAGACTTGCTCTTCCTGTATTTGTTACAGGTTATTTGGTACGGTTTAAAATGGTCGTTAAGAGGAAGTCTACTCATGATTTTAAATGTTACTTTCGAGTGTCCACTCTATGCAAATAAATGAGGTATTAACTGATCTGGTTAATCCTCTCCACATACTTAAGAATTTTGTTTCTCTTTTCAGCTGAAATTTTTTGTGGAGAATTATAAACAGAGTGCGGGTGGTAGCAACACTTATTTATACTGAGTCAGTGTGTGTTCATTGAGATTCTGCCCATGTCTGTCTCCCCAATACCCTGGTCTGTCATCTAATTGTGTGGCAATTTCATGGACAGTTACAACATTGATCAACATGATTATTCTGTACGTTTAAAAGCAGCACGGAAGTTTTTGAAAGATGGTGATAAGGTTGGTCGGATCATTCTTTATGATGCTGGCACATGTTGCTTATACATATACTAATATAATGGGACCTTTATGTGTGACACTTTTTATAATTCTTGCAGGTTAAAGTTATAGTGAACTTAAAAGGTCGTGAAAATGACTTCAGAAATAATGCCATTGAGCTAATCAGACGTTTCCAGAATGACGTTGGAGAGGTATTCCTATTCATGCACTTCATGGTTCTATATGTTCAATAATTTTGGCTGTCAAAAAGAAAAAAAAAAATCCTTACACTTTCCCATGAAGAAAAGTTCCTGTCTGATGCCCCGAAACCCAGGACAAAGCCATGTGCGAATCCTGGAGGGGCAAGCATGTGGAAATGAAAATGTATCGACATCAAAATCACCTTTATCCCAAACCAGTTGGAGTCTGCGGTCGATGAACCCGAAGCGAAAAACTTAAAATATACTAAAATAAAAGCAAAAACATGGGTACCCCAGGAATAAAATAAATAAATAAATAAAAATAAATAGAAAGGACTAAACATGGCACTCTGGAACATAGGAAATCTCTCCCTCTACAATACGAATAGCTTTCCTCCACTCCATTCTAAGATAGATGAAAATGTATACACAAAAAAATTTATTGGTGTTAATAATTTTTTTTTTTTTGGGGGGGGGGATGGAGTATGCTCTTATATTTTGTCGATATATCAATTAACTTATAATATCAGAAATGTCGAAGTAGAGCAAAATCGAGTTTAATTGGGTATTCAAAACATTTGTCATGACGTTGTCATTTTCCAGAAAATGTCTTAAGTAAAGCCAAATCAAGTTTAACTTGGCATTCAAAACACTTGTCATGATGATGTCATTTTCCAGAAGGTATTGATAGGCTGACCATCTTACCATGTTCAATTTTCACTATTTACACAACTAGGTACATTGACATTAATCTGGGTGTTTTGGTTGGTTCTAATAGTTCTAATTTGGTGTTGACTATACCACACTTTTCTCCGGTTGCAATTTCATTGGTCTGCGAAAAAGCTGGAGTGCAGCTTTTGCTGGCAGTTTATATCTGGCAAAAGGGTTCGGATATCATATTTCAACGTTTTGTCATGTGTCCTTTTAAAACCTTGGGGCTTTTGAATGGTGATAATATATGCAAGAAATCTCTGAAGAAGTGATTTGTCTGTTTCTACAGATTAGTACTTATCTTCGTCACAAGCTTAACAATTATTCTGCATATTCTACCTTGCTACGAGTTTCCACTTTGGCTAATCATGAAAATGAACCTACAGCTTGCAACCGAGGAGAGCAAGAACTTTAGAGAGAGGAACATATCCATTGTTTTGGTCCCAAATAAAGCTATTCTGCAGAAAGGTCAAGACCCACCAAAGAAACAAGATAAATCATCTGCCAATGAAGTCTCAGCTGGCATATGAGAGCCAAGTGCTGAGGTAGAAGACTCGCGAGCCATTTTTGTTTTACATAATGTATCGATCTTTCTTTAGATTGGGAAATTTTTGTAACTTTGTACAGTAACGTGTACAACGGCCTATTTGGAGAACGGGCGAACTAGGGTTAAAACAAGTTAGCGAAATAGCAGTACTTTGCCTGCTGGACTAGTGCTAAGTTAAATACAAATGTACTTTGAAAAAGTTGTCAATGAAGTGTAGTACCTTAAAAGCACGGTTACGAAGTAATCTCTTGCCAATGGAGAGAAGATAGTCCATGCACTTTGATTTATTTCTCTTCTCCAGGAAGTTCTACTGCGCATATATCATATTCCCATTGTAGCATTCCTATATAACAACAAACGGGGCCTAGAAGAAGGTCGAACCAGCAGATTTACGTGCCACTTGATCGAAAGGAGCGACACGACAAACAAGAACAAATGATTGCATTTTTCTGAAATGAATCGTTCGTGTGTCGCTCATGAAAATGAACGAAGGATGTTTACAACAAGATTTTGATTATATTATTGCCGATATTGAAATATTTTTCATTGACTAATTATTTTAAGTGATAAATATGATCATTTATGGGAAAATGTTTTTTACTTCATTCATTCTCTGTGAAACAAAGGAATTCTAAACTTCAACCTACGACTTAGGGGGTAAATACCAAGCATAAAAGTCGAATGGTGACGTGGGTGAGGGTTCACAAAGAAAATAACCAAACTGGCATGCTCCACGAGTAGATAAGTCGATCCTTCCCATTTAGGAATTCTATATACCATATAGGATTTATATTTCTCGTCACGTTGGCGCTCTCTGCTCGTCAGGTTGGCTACTTCCCATAATCGAGCTGGCTAATGCTGATGGACTTCCGATCTGGAAAAAATCTGTCATATTCTAATGTGTTTGTACGTGGAATGTTAAATACATTGTTTCCTCTTCTATCCATTGTGCTTCCGCTTGATGTTGAAGGGTTGAACCCAACCGAACGAATGACAAACTAGAAGCAAGTGATTTGGCTTGGATTGTAAACTTCTTTGGTGGTCTGATTTGGGTCCGGACTGAGATTTTCCCAAATCCACTAGGTTCAAATTGGTCCAACATTGGTCCAACATACCTCTAAATCAAGGTAAGTCGAACCCTGAACCAACCCATAGGGCACGGTCGCTTACTGGAGGAAAATCCCTAAATGGCGACTCTTTCATGTCATGACTTCACACCATCGCCGGCTCGTGGAGATCTTAAGCCATTGTACTCGGCCCCAGGACATAGCTTTTGCTAGAGCTCTTGGGACTTGTGATTACAATCGGACGTCTAGCGACTAAAGAACATCATAAATTGTGATGGTCATCGAATTGCTAACTTGTCTGTGCCTTGTCGAACTACGAAACAAAAATATCTACACAAAATCATCACTTTCTCATTCCTAAAATTTTGCTTTGGGCATCATCCTTTTTCAATCCCTTTGCTCTCTCTGCATTGCTTTTCCTAATTATGCTCAAACCGTTTTGACCAAAATTACATTGTGAAGGTGGGGCCTGGTGCCGCCGCCGAAGAGGAAAGCCTAAAAAACTAATGGAACCGGAAAAAAAAATTAGAACTAAAGGAAGAAAGAGAAAAAGGTGAGATATGAATATACAAGTGTAGACTCCCCGAAGAGAAGAGACCTGAGTCGATCTGGGGAACGTGTTATATTAAGGACAGTGAAGACGGCAATCTCAATGGCCGGCATTGGGTGATCCTTTTCTCCAGTGTCTGCTTCAATTGCAAGAGATGTGTCCTGATGCTGCATTCCTCCACCTTTGTGCATTGACAAAAGATTAAACCAAACATCTGAGTAGGAGAGCCCACGCTATGAATCGATGTTACACAAAGGCGATATGCACTCTTTTAAAGCTAGCTAGCTAGCTATCCGCTACAAAGAGATCTTTCACAAACCAAATGGGTTGCATCTTATGTTGAGCTAAACTTGCCCTAGGCAGAGACATGGGGGTAAACTTCATCAACTTCACTGAACTTTAGTAGATTTTGGATCAACTCACTATACTATGATTTCAAAATACCCAAGGTGCCAAACTTTCAAATCTCTCTTTTTCCAATTGATTCACTTTGACCGAAATCCAGTTGGCTTTCCAACAAAACAGCACAGTGGCTACCGCATGGCAATGACGTGGCGCATTCCACAAAAATGAGTCACGTATCTGCCACATCAGCATCTCACTAGAAAATTGACCAGCTGAAGAAATTAAAGTTGAGCGGCTGGAGTAATTGATACTAAAGTTGGTGACTTGACTGCAGAGACAGTCCATACAATGCCTAAACCAAAATATAATTGTCCTACCATAGCTACAAAATGAGGCTGCATAAAAGGTAGTATGCTAGTCCTCAACCTCACAATCACACATTAAAAACAGCAAAATGTATATGAGATTATACTTTCAGTGTAAAAGCAATATGCAGCAGACTGTCTCAGACTTGATGCAAACACAGAGGTAGATTCAGCGTAATATTTATGTTCCGCACCTGCATAGCAGCAGTTGAAGCCAATAAAGTTTCGCATTGATCAAGCATTGCCCTTTCACGTACTGCTGCAAGAGCTAGTTCGGATACCAATTCATTCATTTCTTCAACCTGTAAATTCAGGGACAAGAAGAGGAAATGATATTAGGCCTTGCAAAACTAAACCCCGTTCGCAAGTACTAATGAAGAAGCTAAGAGCCTCAGAAAACAATCCGAGTAACAATTATGTTAAAAGGGATTATGATGAATATAAACATCATATAAATTCTGTAAGCCCAAAGGTATATGGTTATGGTAGACAGGACAACGGGCAAGTATCCACAAAACGCAATTTCCCTCCCTAAAGATATGATTGTTCTACAGAACATGAACTACTGAACTTTGCATAATGACCAGTCATTTGCGTTGAACTAATTAGCCATTTCCCTTCCTCCAGACATGGTTCCTCTGCAGTACAACCTGATTGTGCTATAAGGTAAACCAATTACATTGAAGCAAGCACGTAAAAGCCTTCTTTTCTTCCTTTAAACTATCACAGAATGGAATTTCTTGAGAAAAGAACCTTTCCAACAAATCCCATTCTCAAAGACCCTAGGACTCTACAAATGAGAAAAGAAAATAATAATAACTAACAATAATAATATTAATAACAAGGTCTTACTTTTGAGAGAAGAGGATACATAGAGGATCCTGTAGCGTGCATCACATCAACAGCAGAGCAAAGAGCACCTTTCAAAGATTCCATATCTACCTGAGAAAATAAATTTGCCATGATCAGATATTGTAGAGATCAGTAATTATTCTTTCGAACCAAGAAAATAATCTTTTGCAAATTAACATACTCTTGCTCCTCCGGTAACAGGAAGGCGAAGAGTGCTAGCCTCTAAATCTTCTACAGCTCCAGCTAATGAGCTAATGTGATCTTCCTCAAGCAAAGCCCATTCATCGAGGAAGGTCATCTGAATTGGTCATTAAGGATACAGGAGAACCATTAAAAGCCAAAATTTAAGATTATCATCCTGGACATTGATCTATTGGAGTTCGTAAATAAGAATTTCCTCCATAAGTGCAGAAGTTTACAAGCTAGAACGAAAAGGCTAAATATACGTCTGAAGAGGGGTGCAAATAGAGCCGTATTTATGCTTCTTTTGCCAAGCAGCAAATTTAAAGTAAAAGTTCATTGGACAAAAAGTACAGCAAGATCTATCAGAAAAACAACAGTATATGCATCAGAAGTCATCCTCCTTATAATTTGATCCTTGGCATCTAAAATCAAACAGAATTTTGTCAGTTGATCAAGTAGCATGGCCTTTTGTCGGTGTTTCCATATTTCTCAATATAGTAAAGAACTCAGACATAAACCTCATCAAAATTAAGACACACTCATAACACGTACTTCTTTTGTGGTATCATTTTTAAAATAATTAAGTCTGAACTATTTTTAGTATAAACTTAAAGGTAAAAAAAATTCCCTAGCAGCTTCTCTTCAAAAGTCCACGTGCATCTTTTCAAGAAAACATCAGAAGTGCTCTTGCCATATTTCAGCCATAAACAAGTAAAAACATAGAAGCATGAAGTAGATGAGGAAATGAAATCTAAAAGCTAGGAATGGCTGAAACAACAGACTCAGTCGATGTTGTCCATAGCACGAACGCTTCTTTAACAGAAAGTTCTTACTTGTTTATTCAGAATAGAGTTCAGCTTGAGCTCTAGCCGCATCTGCTGAAGAATATACTCTTTGTGATAACTGAATCCCAAAGCTCAATCATAGCGACCCAAACATTGAACAAAGTCTTCTGCAGAATTTAGTCAAGTTTTATGAAATCAGTGAAAGTAATCTGCAGACAGTAGGGAGCAAGCACTTACATGACAGTAAAGTATACCACTCACAGACATTATAGTACAGGTACAAGTCGCCGCTTAACACACACAGACACACATGCACGCAAGCATGTGCCCACAAATTACATATGCATATCCGATTCAGACATTTCAATGTTTATTTGATTTTAACACTCGGTTCCATGCATCTCAGAACAGAAAGCTTGCATAGACTTCTTTTCTAATCTCATGAATAAATCTTGACTATATATACAAAAGGAAACAGAGTTGCTTTAAAGTTGCAAAGGAAAATCAGGCAGAAAAATAATCAAACAAACCCTCTTCCCTAAAAGCCAACTCTGGAATTCAGCATTAGCAGTTGAGTCTACCATGTCACATCACTGTCAGGTTTTCTCATGATAAAAATAAATACTAGCTTTCTATGGAAAGAGAAGCTTCCCCATTGCAATGGCATATCCTACTAATACAGGTATCTTGTTGATTAAAAGTAATTTTTCATTCCCTGAAAGCATCATCACTGCTGATACAAAACGCGGCTTTAGTTTCCAGGCTCAATTCTAAGCAGTTCACAGAATGGGGAACTTTGAGCTTTCAGAGTGATAAAACACAGGGGCTCTCTATCAATCTTTTTTTTTTTTTCATACTCTTTGAATCACTAGAGAAATTGAGATAGTATGAATCCAATAAGGAACATATGTATCAAAGTTCAATCCCAGCCAATCATTAATTAAAAAAACTGAGTGACCATCTCATTTGGGCTGTCATAACAACTATTGGAGAGTAAACAGATCTAAGCTGGTCTTGAGTAATAATTCTGCACAGAAGTAATTTCTACAGCAAATGCTCTCTTGCCAGCGATGAAAGCTAAGGCATGCTTGACAGGGATATAAACAGGCTTCCACTTAACATGAAGCCACAAATACATATAGAGCTGATCAAGAGACTAAGTTCTTTGAAGGTAGCTATTTGGAAAAATAAGTGGTCTACCTCTGCTAATGCTTTCTGATCATGAAGTACTGCCTCTGCCCGTGCATTAGCAAATCGCCACTGCAGATATCTATTATGCATCAGCCTGAGATGTGAGCATCTTCTATAAAACCAGCACTCTTCTTCCCTTTACGAAAATCGACGATAAAACTAAGAACAGATGTTGAGCTGCTGGATTGAGTACAAAACATTCGAGGGTCTTATCCGAGAGGGACTAATCCCTCTAGAGGGGCGTTGACGGCCTTGTCTTTGATGGACTGGCACCTCTAGAAACAGAGGAGGATGTGATAGATGTCCTACTCGGTGATGTTGTCGAGATCCAGGAATAGGCAAAGACTGAGATTTAACTGCATGAGTAGATGTAGTCACCCTCTGTCAGCTAAACTCATTAAAAGAAGCCTCTTCGGGCAACGAGCAAATCATCTCGAATGAATTATCATCAGCCTCTCCTCTATCAGATTCATCAGTGACAGTTGCCTTTCAGCACCACTGGTAGACCTTTGCAGAGGTTTCATCGACCATCAGAAGAAGGCATCCTCCTAATTGTTGATAACCCATTTCCTGATATTGATGCAGAGCCTCTAGTAATCTTGTCAGGAAGATCAGAGCTACTTTTTAAGGCATTCAATGACACTTTCCACCTGTTCTACTAGGCCATCTATGTTGATCATCAGACGAGCATTTGTACATCAATTGGCTTAGAATTTTCGGACAGATTGGATAAATTCTTCCCTTTGAGCGGGCTTCTTTTTCTCTCTGGCATAGGCTTTCGACCATAGATGGCGTTTCAGATTGCTTGTGTACTCCATTTGAAGTGGGTCTCAAGGTGCGGTCCGACGGGTGCTACTTACAGATTCTCCTTCTTGGCAACAGGAATGGAAATAGAATCAGACTGGAATGAAACACTCAAACTCGCATTGTGGAAGGCCACAGGCTCTCTCCTAATCTACCAGTGCTAACTTTTCTAGGTGCCAATTGCATATCTACAGATGAATCATGTACAGGTGTGGACGGACATGAAGGCGTGGATGGACGTGAAGGCGTGGACGGACGTGAGGGCTGGAAGGACGCGGAGCGTGAGGCTGAGTGTCGTCGATGGGCGGTTCCTCTCAACTGACTGGGCTCTTTTCGGCACCATTGAGACGGCGTACTTGCTGTCCTCGTGAGGTTTGGAGATGGGCAACGCCTAACCGAAGGCGGTCGATGGAGTGGGTGACTTGAACCTTGAGCTAACTTCCCTTGTGCGAGGGCGGCGTGCGGTGGCAGCGACGGCAGCCGCATTGTTCCTTTCTGCAGGAACCAGGGGTGGTCTTGGGGTCTCCACGGTTGCGTGCTTCTGTATTGCTGGACGGGATTCACATAGATCCATTCGCTCCGTCTAAACAAACCCACATTGACGAATTCACCCATAAACTACTCCATATTTGACAGACCAAGCAGTCTTCCATCCCGCATGCAACAGAATTATGTCAACAATCACTCAAAAAAGAAGATCCTTTCCTCTGCAACCAGTCTGGCAGAAAAAGCACAAGGAAAAAGTAAGATACCCAGAGGGGGAAATCCGCTAAGAAAAGAATAAAACCAGGAACAAAATCTGAAAACAGAGAGACCCTGTTCTGATTCACTATCAATGGGTGAGATTAGCGAAATTGAGTACTGGATCCTTTATCACCATTACCCCAAATTAAGCAGATCACGCACGGGAAGAGACTTCAGCAAATGGCGAAAAAAGTCATCAAAGTCGCAATACGGAGGGCAATTCTTGAAAGCTGAAAATGCTGGATGAGGTGGGTGCGCAGGATAACAAACGCGGGGGTGCGCAGGATGAGGGGTTGCTATAGTACAAAAGCCTGGCTTATTCTCATCTCCTTTATCTTAAAGCTGGCTTTCAATAGAACAAGGCCGAAAGTGATTTCAGCCATGTCTCCACCCCACGACCACCGTCTTCCCCAAAAAAAAAAGGGGGGAAGGAGAAAGATTAAAAATCTCTTAGTAAATTCTTCTCCTTCCTAACTACGATTTTTTTTAGAAAGGGTTGAGCAAATTAAACATTCCAAATGATGAGTTGAGCTTTGTCCGCATCCGCAAATTATACTAATCCTTGATTAAATGGAGATGAAGTTGCAGGTGCTAATGTTCTGCGGGGTTATCTGAAGAGACATGGCCGCCACGTGCGAGAGAGATCATTGTCCATCCCATGAAATTCAGTCTATATCACGCAAGAAAAGCGAGGAGAGAAAAAATCAAACCTTTAAGTGAAAACAATCAGAAGAAAAATGCCCAGGGAGCAACGCAAATATACACAGTCGAATATAGAAACGGCTTCTGCTTAACACCATTAAAAATGGGGAGTAATTCCAAAATTAAGGAACGGGAACGGACGAAACTGCGAGGAGATTATGGTTGTCGGTTAGCAAGATCAAAACAACCGAGTGGTATTTTAGCTAATTAATTGGCGCGGTGAAGATTCCAAAGGGAAAGACAAAACGCCGCGTTCGACAGATTCCGGCTTCCGACGTCCAGGACATATCAAACCGTGATCAAACAGTTCGATCGCCCCCGCACGTCTCCACAGGAAACTCTCAGCGCATCGCAGAGGGGAGAGATCATCAGAAGTCCGAGTTTCCTAAATAGGAACAGAGTGAATCCGATATATTCCTATATCGATAAGATCAATCGGTTCATCTACGTCTAATCCCTAGATGGTTATTATCGGAAACAAATCCGAAAGCTAACCTCGCCAGTTACCTTTAGGAAATCCTAATCAGACAAGCACGAGACTTCAAAATGATCGAACAAATCAACCGACGACACTCGAGAGCGATTGCGATCGATTTGCCGTTCCAAAAAAGCGGGCTGTACAGAGAAACCGAAATCCACGTGCCACGCCTGGATTTCGGTTCTCTGTCACAGCCGCCTTTTTTTTTTTGGAACGGCAAATCGATCGGCAATCGCTCTCGAGTGTCGTCGGTTGATTTGTTCGATCATTTTGAAGGTCTCGTGCTTGTACTGATTAGGATTTCCTAAAGGTAACTGGCGAGGTTAGCTTTCGGATTTGTTTCCCGATAATAACCATCTAGGGATTAGACGTAGATGAACCGATTGATCTTATCGATATAGGAATATATCGGATTCACTCTGTTCCTATTTTAGGAAACTCGGACTTCTGATGATCTCTCCCCCTCTGCGATGCCTCCGAGAGTTTCCTGTGGAGACGTGCGGGGGCGATCGAACTGTTTGATCACGGTTTGATATGTCCTGGACGTCGGAAGCCGGAATCTGTCGAACGCGGACGTTTTGTCTTTCCCTTTGGAATCTTCACCGCGCCAATTAATTAGCTAAAATACCACTCGGTGTTTTGATCTTGCTAACCGACAACCATAATCTCCTCGCAGTTTCGTCCGTTCCCGTTCCTTAATTTTGGATTACTCCCCATTTTTAATGGTGTTAAAGCAGAAGCCGTTTCTATATTCGATGTGTATATTGCGTTGCTCCCTGGGCATTTTTCTTCTGAATTGTTTTCACTTAAAGGTTTGATTTTTCTCTCCTCGCTTTTCTTGCGTGATATAGACTGAATTTCATGGGGATGGACAATGATCTCTCTCGCACGTGGGCGGCCATGTCTCTTCAGATAACCCCGCAGAACATTAGCACCTGCAACTTCAATCTCCATTTAATCAAGGATTAGTATAATTTGCGGATGCGGACAAAGCTCAACTCATCATTTGGAAATAGTTTAATTTGCTCAACCCTTTCTAAAAAAATCGTAGTTAAGGAAGGAGAAGAATTTACTAAGAGATTTTTAATCTTTCTCCTTCCCCCCCTTTTTTTTTGGGAAGACGGTGGTCGTGGGGTGGAGACATGGCTGAAATCACTTTCGCCTTGTTCTATTGAAAGCCAGCTTTAAGATAAAGGAGATGAGAATAAGCCAGGCTTTTGTACTATAGCAACCCTCATCCTGCGCACCCCCCCCCGCGTTTTGTTATCCTGCGCACCCACCTCATCCAGCATTTTCAGCTTTCAAGAATTGCCCTCCGTAATTGCGACTTGATGACTTTTTCGCCATTTGCTGAAGTCTCTTCCCGTGCGTGATCTGCTTAATTTGGGGTAATGGTGATAAAGGATCCAGTACTCAATTCGCTAATCTCACCCAATTGATAGTGAATCAGAACAGGGTCTCTCTGTTTTCAGATTTTGTTCCTGGTTTTATTCTTTTCTTAGCGATTTCCCCCCTCTGGGTATCTTACTTTTTCCCTTGTGCTTTTCTGCCAGACTGGTTGCAGAGGAAAGGATCTTCTTTTTTGAGTGATTGTTGACATAATTCTGTTGCATGCGGGATGGAAGACTGCTTGTCTGTCAAATATGGAGTAGTTTATGGGTGAATTCGTCATGTGGGTTTGTTTAGACGGAGCGAATGGATCTATGTGAATCCCGTCCAGCAATACAGAAGCACGCAACCGTGGAGACCCCAAGACCACCCCTGGTTCCTGCAGAAAGGAACAATGCGGCTGCCGTCGCTGCCACCGCACGCCGCCCTCGCACAAGGGAAGTTAGCTCAAGGTTCAAGTCACCCACTCCATCGACCCCCTTCGGTTAGGCGTTGCCCATCTCCAAACTCACGAGGACAGCAAGTACGCCGTCTCAATTGGTGCCGAAAAGAGCCCAGTCAGTTGAGAGGAAACCGCCCATCGACACCAGCCTCACGCTCACGTCCTTCCACGCCCTCACGTCCGTCCACGCCTTCACGTCCATCCACGCCTTCATGTCCGTCCACACCTGTACATGATTCATCTGTAGATATGCAATTGGCACCTAGAAAAGTTAGCACTGGTAGATTAGGAGAGAGCCTGTGGCCTTCCACAATGCGAAGTTTGAGTGTTTCATTCCAGTCTGATTCTATTTCCATTCCTGTTGCCAAGAAGGAGAATCTGTAAGTAGCACCCCGTCGGACCGCACCTTGAGACCCACTTCAAATGGAGTACACAAGCAATCTGAACGCCATCTATGGTCCGAAAGCCTATGCCAGAGAGAAAAAGAAGCCCGCTCAAAGGGAAGAATTTATCCAATCTGTCCGAAAATTCTAAGCCAATTGATGGTACAAATGCTCGTCTGATTGATCAACATAGATGGCCTAGTAGAACAGGTGGGAAAGTGTCATTGAATGCCTTAAAAAGTAGCTCTGATCTTCCTGACAAGATTACTAGAGGCTCTGCATCAATATCAGGAAATGGGTTATCAACAATTAGGAGGATGCCTTCTTCTGATGGGTCGATGAAACCTCTGCAAAGTCTACCAGTGGTGCTGAAAGGCAACTGTCAACTGATGAATCTGATAGAGGAGAGGCTGATGATAATTCATTCGAGGATGATTTGCTCGTTGGCCCGAAGAGGCTTCTTTTAATGAGTTTAGCTGACAGAGTGACTACATCTACTCATGCAGTTAAATCTCAGTCTTTGCCTATTCCTGGATCTCGACAACCATCACCGAGTAGGACATCTATCACATCCTCCTCTGTTTCTAGAGGTGCCAGTCCATCAAAGACAAGGCCGTCAACGCCCCCTTCTAGAGGGATTAGTCCCTCTCGGATAAGACCCTCGAATGTTTGTACTCAATCCAGCAGCTCAACATCTGTTCTTAGTTTTATCGTCGATTTTCGTAAAGGGAAGAAGAGTGCTGGTTTTATAGAAGATGCTCATCATCTCAGGCTGATGCATAATAGATATCTGCAGTGGCGATTTGCTAATGCACGGGCAGAGGCAGTACTTCATGATCAGAAAGCATTAGCAGAGGTAGACCACTTATTTTTCCAAATAGCTACCTTCAAAGAACTTAGTCTCTTGATCAGCTCTATATGTATTTGTGGCTTCATGTTAAGTGGAAGCCTGTTTATATCCCTGTCAAGCATGCCTTAGCTTTCATCGCTGGCAAGAGAGCATTTGCTGTAGAAATTACTTCTGTGCAGAATTATTACTCAAGACCAGCTTAGATCTGTTTACTCTCCAATAGTGTTATGACAGCCCAAATGAGATGGTCACTCAGTTTTTTTAATTAATGATTGGCTGGGATTGAACTTGATACATATGTTCCTTATTGGATTCATACTATCTCAATTTCTCTAGTGATTCAAAGAGTATGAAAAAAAAAAAAAAGATTGATAGAGAAGCCCTGGGTGTTTATTCACTCTGAAAGCTCAAAGTTCCACCATTCTGTGAACTGCGTAGAATTGACTCTGGAAACTAAAGCCGCGTTTGTATCAGCAGTGATGATGCTTTCAGGGAATGAAAAATTACTTTAATCAACAAGATACCTGTATGTAGATATGCCATTGCAATGGGGAAGCTTCTCTTTCCATAGAAAGCTAGTATTTATTTTTATCATGAGAAAACCTGACAGTGATGTGACATGGTAGACTCAACTGCTAATGCTGAATTCCAGAGTTGGCTTTTAGGGAAGAGGGTTTGTTTGATTATTTTCTGCCTGATTTTCCTTTGCAACTTTAAAGCAACTCTGTTTCCTTTTGTATATATAGTCAAGATTTATTCATGAGATTAGAAAAGAAGTCTATGCAAGCTTTCTGTTCTGAGATGCATGGAACCGAGTGTTAAAATCAAATAAACATTGAAATGTCTGAATCGGATATGCATATGTAATTTGTGGGCACATGCTTGCGTGCATGTGTGTCTGTGTGTGTTAAGCGGCGACTTGTACCTGTACTATAATGTCTGTGAGTGGTATACTTTACTGTCATGTAAGTGCTTGCTCCCTACTGTCTGCAGATTACTTTCACTGATTTCATAAAACTTGACTAAATTCTGCAGAAGACTTTGTTCAATGTTTGGGTCGCTATGATTGAGCTTTGGGATTCAGTTATCACAAAGAGTATTATTCTTCAGCAGATGCGGCTAGAGCTCAAGCTGAACTCTATTCTGAATAAACAAGTAAGAACTTTCTGTTAAAGAAGCGTTCGTGCTATGGACAACATCGACTGAGTCTGTTGTTTCAGCCATTCCTAGCTTTTAGATTTCATTTCCTCATCTACTTCATGCTTCTATGTTTTTACTTGTTTATGGCTGAAATATGGCAAGAGCACTTCTGATGTTTTCTTGAAAAGATGCACGTGGACTTTTTGAAGAGAAGCTGCTAGGGAATATTTTTTACCTTTAAGTTTATACTAAAAATAGTTCAGACTTAATTATTTTAAAAATGATACCACAAAAGAAGTACGTGTTATGAGTGTGTCTTAATTTTGATGAGGTTTATGTCTGAGTTCTTTACTATATTGAGAAATATGGAAACACCGACAAAAGGCCATGCTACTTGATCAACTGACAAAATTCTGTTTGATTTTAGATGCCAAGGATCAAATTATAAGGAGGATGACTTCTGATGCATATACTGTTGTTTTTCTGATAGATCTTGCTGTACTTTTTGTCCAATGAACTTTTACTTTAAATTTGCTGCTTGGCAAAAGAAGCATAAATACGGCTCTATTTGCACCCCTCTTCAGACGTATATTTAGCCTTTTCGTTCTAGCTTGTAAACTTCTGCACTTATGGAGGAAATTCTTATTTACGAACTCCAATAGATCAATGTCCAGGATGATAATCTTAAATTTTGGCTTTTAATGGTTCTCCTGTATCCTTAATGACCATTCAGATGACCTTCCTCGATGAATGGGCTTTGCTTGAGGAAGATCACATTAGCTCATTAGCTGGAGCTGTAGAAGATTTAGAGGCTAGCACTCTTCGCCTTCCTGTTACCGGAGGAGCAAGAGTATGTTAATTTGCAAAAGATTATTTTCTTGTTCGAAAGAATAATTACTGATCTCTACAATATCTGATCATGGCAAATTTATTTCTCAGGTAGATATGGAATCTTTGAAAGGTGCTCTTTGCTCTGCTGTTGATGTGATGCACGCTACAGGATCCTCTATGTATCCTCTTCTCTCAAAAGTAAGACCTTGTTATTAATATTATTATTGTTAGTTATTATTATTTTCTTTTCTCATTTGTAGAGTCCTAGGGTCTTTGAGAATGGGATTTGTTGGAAAGGTTTCTTTTCTCAAGAAATTCCATTCTGTGATAGTTTAAAGGAAGAAAAGAAGGCTTTTACGTGCTTGCTTCAATGTAATTGGTTTACCTTATAGCACAATCAGGTTGTACTGCAGAGGAACCATGTCTGGAGGAAGGGAAATGGCTAATTAGTTCAACGCAAATGACTGGTCATTATGCAAAGTTCAGTAGTTCATGTTCTGTAGAACAATCATATCTTTAGGGAGGGAAATTGCGTTTTGTGGATACTTGCCCGTTGTCCTGTCTACCATAACCATATACCTTTGGGCTTACAGAATTTATATGATGTTTATATTCATCATAATCCCTTTTAACATAATTGTTACTCGGATTGTTTTCTGAGGCTCTTAGCTTCTTCATTAGTACTTGCGAACGGGGTTAGTTTTGCAAGGCCTAATATCATTTCCCTCTTCTTGTCCCTGAATTTACAGGTTGAAGAAATGAATGAATTGGTATCCGAACTAGCTCTTGCAGCAGTACGTGAAAGGGCAATGCTTGATCAATGCGAAACTTTATTGGCTTCAACTGCTGCTATGCAGGTGCGGAACATAAATATTACGCTGAATCTACCTCTGTGTTTGCATCAAGTCTGAGACAGTCTGCTGCATATTGCTTTTACACTGAAAGTATAATCTCATATACATTTTGCTGTTTTTAATGTGTGATTGTGAGGTTGAGGACTAGCATACTACCTTTTATGCAGCCTCATTTTGTAGCTATGGTAGGACAATTATATTTTGGTTTAGGCATTGTATGGACTGTCTCTGCAGTCAAGTCACCAACTTTAGTATCAATTACTCCAGCCGCTCAACTTTAATTTCTTCAGCTGGTCAATTTTCTAGTGAGATGCTGATGTGGCAGATACGTGACTCATTTTTGTGGAATGCGCCACGTCATTGCCATGCGGTAGCCACTGTGCTGTTTTGTTGGAAAGCCAACTGGATTTCGGTCAAAGTGAATCAATTGGAAAAAGAGAGATTTGAAAGTTTGGCACCTTGGGTATTTTGAAATCATAGTATAGTGAGTTGATCCAAAATCTACTAAAGTTCAGTGAAGTTGATGAAGTTTACCCCCATGTCTCTGCCTAGGGCAAGTTTAGCTCAACATAAGATGCAACCCATTTGGTTTGTGAAAGATCTCTTTGTAGCGGATAGCTAGCTAGCTAGCTAGCTTTAAAAGAGTGCATATCGCCTTTGTGTAACATCGATTCATAGCGTGGGCTCTCCTACTCAGATGTTTGGTTTAATCTTTTGTCAATGCACAAAGGTGGAGGAATGCAGCATCAGGACACATCTCTTGCAATTGAAGCAGACACTGGAGAAAAGGATCACCCAATGCCGGCCATTGAGATTGCCGTCTTCACTGTCCTTAATATAACACGTTCCCCAGATCGACTCAGGTCTCTTCTCTTCGGGGAGTCTACACTTGTATATTCATATCTCACCTTTTTCTCTTTCTTCCTTTAGTTCTAATTTTTTTTTCCGGTTCCATTAGTTTTTTAGGCTTTCCTCTTCGGCGGCGGCACCAGGCCCCACCTTCACAATGTAATTTTGGTCAAAACGGTTTGAGCATAATTAGGAAAAGCAATGCAGAGAGAGCAAAGGGATTGAAAAAGGATGATGCCCAAAGCAAAATTTTAGGAATGAGAAAGTGATGATTTTGTGTAGATATTTTTGTTTCGTAGTTCGACAAGGCACAGACAAGTTAGCAATTCGATGACCATCACAATTTATGATGTTCTTTAGTCGCTAGACGTCCGATTGTAATCACAAGTCCCAAGAGCTCTAGCAAAAGCTATGTCCTGGGGCCGAGTACAATGGCTTAAGATCTCCACGAGCCGGCGATGGTGTGAAGTCATGACATGAAAGAGTCGCCATTTAGGGATTTTCCTCCAGTAAGCGACCGTGCCCTATGGGTTGGTTCAGGGTTCGACTTACCTTGATTTAGAGGTATGTTGGACCAATGTTGGACCAATTTGAACCTAGTGGATTTGGGAAAATCTCAGTCCGGACCCAAATCAGACCACCAAAGAAGTTTACAATCCAAGCCAAATCACTTGCTTCTAGTTTGTCATTCGTTCGGTTGGGTTCAACCCTTCAACATCAAGCGGAAGCACAATGGATAGAAGAGGAACAATGTATTTAACATTCCACGTACAACACATTAGAATATGACAGATTTTTTCCAGATCGGAAGTCCATCAGCATTAGCCAGCTCGATTATGGGAAGTAGCCAACCTGACGAGCAGAGAGCGCCAACGTGACGAGAAATATAAATCCTATATGGTATATAGAATTCCTAAATGGGAAGGATCGACTTATCTACTCGTGGAGCATGCCAGTTTGGTTATTTTCTTTGTGAACCCTCACCCACGTCACCATTCGACTTTTATGCTTGGTATTTACCCCCTAAGTCGTAGGTTGAAGTTTAGAATTCCTTTGTTTCACAGAGAATGAATGAAGTAAAAAACATTTTCCCATAAATGATCATATTTATCACTTAAAATAATTAGTCAATGAAAAATATTTCAATATCGGCAATAATATAATCAAAATCTTGTTGTAAACATCCTTCGTTCATTTTCATGAGCGACACACGAACGATTCATTTCAGAAAAATGCAATCATTTGTTCTTGTTTGTCGTGTCGCTCCTTTCGATCAAGTGGCACGTAAATCTGCTGGTTCGACCTTCTTCTAGGCCCCGTTTGTTTGTTATATAGGAATGCTACAATGGGAATATGATATATGCGCAGTAGAACTTCCTGGAGAAGAGAAATAAATCAAAGTGCATGGACTATCTTCTCTCCATTGGCAAGAGATTACTTCGTAACCGTGCTTTTAAGGTACTACACTTCATTGACAACTTTTTCAAAGTACATTTGTATTTAACTTAGCACTAGTCCAGCAGGCAAAGTACTGCTATTTCGCTAACTTGTTTTAACCCTAGTTCGCCCGTTCTCCAAATAGGCCGTTGTACACGTTACTGTACAAAGTTACAAAAATTTCCCAATCTAAAGAAAGATCGATACATTATGTAAAACAAAAATGGCTCGCGAGTCTTCTACCTCAGCACTTGGCTCTCATATGCCAGCTGAGACTTCATTGGCAGATGATTTATCTTGTTTCTTTGGTGGGTCTTGACCTTCTGCAGAATAGCTTTATTTGGGACCAAAACAATGGATATGTTCCTCTCTCTAAAGTTCTTGCTCTCCTCGGTTGCAAGCTGTAGGTTCATTTTCATGATTAGCCAAAGTGGAAACTCGTAGCAAGGTAGAATATGCAGAATAATTGTTAAGCTTGTGACGAAGATAAGTACTAATCTGTAGAAACAGACAAATCACTTCTTCAGAGATTTCTTGCATATATTATCACCATTCAAAAGCCCAAGGTTTTAAAAGGACACATGACAAAACGTTGAAATATGATATCCGAACCCTTTTGCCAGATATAAACTGCCAGCAAAAGCTGCACTCCAGCTTTTTCGCACAGACCAATGAAATTGCAACCGGAGAAAAGTGTGGTATAGTCAACACCAAATTAGAACTATTAGAACCAACCAAAACACCCAGATTAATGTCAATGTACCTAGTTGAGTAAATAGTGAAAATTGAACATGGTAAAGATGGTCAGCCTATCAATACCTTCTGGAAAATGACATCATCATGACAAGTGTTTTGAATGCCAAGTTAAACTTGATTTGGCTTTACTTAAGACATTTTCTGGAAAATGACAACGTCATGACAAATGTTTTGAATACCCAATTAAACTCGATTTTGCTCTACTTCGACATTTCTGATATTATAAGTTAATTGATATATCGACAAAATATAAGAGCATACTCCATCCCCCCCCAAAAAAAAAAAAAATTAATAACACCAATAAATTTTTTTGTGTATACATTTTCATCTGTCTTAGAATGGAGTGGAGGAAAGCTATTCGTATTGTAGAGGGAGAGATTTCCTATGTTCCAGAGTGCCATGTTTAGTTCTTTCTATTTATTTTTATTTATTTATTTATTTTATTCCTGGGGTACCCATGTTTTTGCTTTTATTTTAGTATATTTTAAGTTTTTCGCTTCGGGTTCATCGACCGCAGACTCCAACTGGTTTGGGATAAAGGTGATTTTGATGTTGATACATTTTCATTTCCACATGCTTGCCCCTCCAGGATTCGCACATGGCTTTGTCCTGGGTTTCGGGGCATCAGACAGGAACTTTTCTTCATGGGAAAGTGTAAGG
Source organism: Psidium friedrichsthalianum (assembly GCA_019149425.1). NCBI lineage: Eukaryota > Viridiplantae > Streptophyta > Magnoliopsida > Myrtales > Myrtaceae > Psidium > Psidium friedrichsthalianum. The sequence continues at coordinate 32,327 of JAGVVM010003907.1, forward strand.
ATTTTTTTTTCTTTTTGACAGCCAAAATTATTGAACATATAGAACCATGAAGTGCATGAATAGGAATACCTCTCCAACGTCATTCTGGAAACGTCTGATTAGCTCAATGGCATTATTTCTGAAGTCATTTTCACGACCTTTTAAGTTCACTATAACTTTAACCTGCAAGAATATATTAAAAAGTGTCACACATAAAGGTCCCATTATTTAGTATATGGTATAAGACACCATGTGTCCAGCATCAGAAAGATGATCCTGACCAACATT
>JAGVVM010003908.1:0-21730 GCA_019149425.1 Psidium friedrichsthalianum
AATCAATCTCAGATTACTTCTATAAATACAGGTAAGTGTAAGTCATTTTTCATAATCCACTGCCATGGCATAAGACTTGTATTGAGAAAATTATTTTTCGAAAAGTTTCTATTGACATAGCAAATTTTTTAGTGACCTTTTTCCGATAGGGATCATGCATGCACGGTGGTCCTCTTCATCCGTTTAGTTGGTAGGCCCATGCAGATATTGTACGGTTCATTGGCGGAAACTGGAAATGAGGGAAGCAAGAATGGAGTAATTAATATTTAGTTTGGTTTCCTAAAGGAAATATTTATTTCAAGACCACGCTCTTTGATGATGGATAGTCGAAGCCTAATGTCGTTTAATTATCATATTGTTAAAAATCATAAGCAAAAAGATATAACAATCAATGCTTACTTATGCGCTATTAACTAATCATAATAGCATTACTTAGTTATAATAGTATAGCTATCTTTTAATTCCGAAAAGTTATGTCGCTTATTATTATAAATGTTTATCATCTATAATTTCTACGCTACGGTATTCATCTTCTTCGATAACAGACAGATATATCACAATGGTATTTTGATTTTGGTATAGTAATGCAATTGCGTTAATTTATAAGTGGCAAAAATAAATTATTTGTGGACGATTTTATTCCATTATAAGTGTAATTAATATATCAACAATGCGGGGACATGAAGCTTCACATGTTTTTCCTGCAATTTCTGTTTTTGCGCTTGAGCCTTGTCAGATCACAGATGGTCGCAACATTAAAATGCATCCTAGAAATGTATTTGTGCTGAGTATTGGACGAACATTGCTTTCGAAGACCGAAAAGGAAAAGATGGAAGTGAAATCAGACATGCCAATTAAGATGGCTTGTAGTTTTTTTTTTTTTCCGAAACGAATTAATTTTCATTTAACTAGCATAAATAATAGAATGCACTAAACATAACAAATCCCAAATAGATTAAGATGGCTTGTAGTTAGCTTCTAACCAAATCGATTGTTTTGGAACCTTTTATTCTCAACTCTCAATTGTCGCTTGCCATGTTTTAATTTTTATTTATGGCAACCTCATGACACGCTTTCTTACTGTCAGCTTTGTGCTCACTTACTGACGACTTGACAGAAAGGCGAGTGGAGAGAGATGATCGAATAAATTACAATGTTGATCGGACATTATGATTTGCAAAATTGACATGGAGACATCTCTATCGAGTAAGGTGACAGCTTCAAAAAATAGAACCCGATCTTTTCCACATATCAATGGGGCAATGGATGGATGAGTTTCTGCGTATAATTTTTATTTAATTACATGATACGCATGAAACTGGTAATTTCAAAGACTTTGCCTTTTCATGTAGAGTCTCGGACATTAATTTTATGTGGATCGATTTTTAAATCACAAGTAAGGTTGTGTATAGTAACTATTATCTAAGAATAAAAGAGACTTAGATTAGGCTAATTTGACTCTTTTTTTTTTGTCATAAATTTGGACTTAGATTCCCCACATTCTCTAAGCCCTTAGGGATTTGTTTGGATTTATAATGCGATTTCTCAAAGCCATGATCCTTAATTGTGCACTTGATTTTATTAGTTGTGATTTGCCTAAGTTGATTACTTTAGACTTAGTCTAGTTTTAGAAATTTTAAAAAAAAAGACAAAAATAACCATCGTGAATATTTAGCAAATTCTCATTCATGTCGGTTTGATTTTCTTGAACAAAAAACGCACACCAATGCAGGGCAGTGAGTGCATTTTTCTTGTAGAAACGAAAGTGTCGCTTATGTCGTTTGTCTACTTGCTCAAAAGAATTGGATGAAAAATAAATGACGAAAATGACTCGTGATGATTCTTGATATTTATTTTTACATTTTCAATATGCCATATGTTATATAAGAGAATCAATATGAATTAATCTTTGATTAATTCGAAATGTAGGATGAATTTTCACAAGATAACTACATAATTATTTGACTTAAATGACAAAATTGGGAAGAGAAATCGTTGCCGGGAATAAAAATTATGTGCAGTTACCAAAAGTGTTTCTATTCCAAGAACAAAAATTCTATGCAGTTACCATACGCAGCCTAATAAGCTCTTTCTCCTTTTTGTTTTCATTTGGGCTCTCCAAATTTGCCAATGAGGCTATAAATATACTTGTTGAACCTCTCACTTCTTATTTATCTGAGGAAAGCATCGGCAGGAGCGAAAAAGAGATATAATTTTTTGAAGATAATATTTACCATAATTGTAAAATTGCAAAATAAAAAATATCGTACACCCTCGTAATAATTGCCAGAAATGGTAGGTCCAATCAGAATGGTTCAATCCGAAAACAGAGTTGCTTTTTTATTCATTGATGAATACTCAAACTTTAAGGACATTTGACTACCAACCTGAAGATTTCTAGAAATCACAATTGACATGGCAATTGGATGATATTCGACATGGTTTATCAGAAATACCAATTCATGCTTTAAAGCGCGTACTTAACCTAAGTGCACTAATGCAGCTAAAGCTCAAAGAGGATTAATCTTCGTCAAACTCGCACTACTTTCAACTATACACATAAGTAACAACTTATTGAACTGGATGTACTTTCATCGTTGGTCGAACACATTGATCTCGCATCAATATTTTTTTTTAGTAATCTTTCATACAAAAAACCACAATAAAATTAGACTTTTCGAGTGTCATGAACATGTATCTGGTCAAAGCCTGCTATTTATAGAATTCTCTATAATTGATAGCTTATTTCGTTGAAGTTCAATAAAAAATGGAGTGTCGCCTTCCCATGGAAGCATGTTATATCATCTCCTCTTTGTGCCATTATCGGCTTATCTCAATCAATGCTTAATTAAGATCACATGTCTATTTGAATTTTGGACAGATCAACATTTTCATGATAAGTCAACGAAATGAATGTTTAGGGGTACATGGAAGATTAAATGTATCCACCTTACAGTAACTCTAATCCTTTATACTCATAAAATCAAAAAAGGACATGGAAATGGAGTTAGTACATAGTATAGGATGGGAAAATAGATTTTTTTAGCTTTGCTAATAATTTCACTTGCTCTATAGGGCTAATTTAGACTATAGATTATGTTCTATAAGACTAAAATTTGGACTCTTCTATGTTACGTAATATAAATGATGAGGGATATCATAAATGTGACATCCTCAAATTCAACCCAATTTTGGGTGCAATGAAATGATGATTTCAATCGATGCATTTTTAGTAATTCTCATTCTGAATTGATCACTCATGAGAGACTAACCAATAGGAAAAGGCTATTAAGGAATTATGTACGCTCGACTTGAAAACTCATCCATGGATTGATAATTCGACCATAAGGATTAACAAGGGATAATTTTGAGCCATTATAGACTAATCCAAGAAAGGTTATAGAATGTTTCATCAATGGTTTACAATTGGATTACGGGTGTTTCCGCTTGACCATTGTATGGGTTGCGAACGATCCTAAACCAATTCCTAATGATCATGTATATTAGAACTAGTGATTGACCCCTCACAATTACAGGACAACCGAGATAGCCCATGGCTTGAGAAAGCTTGAACGTCGTTTGGTGTCAAATCAACCACAGGTCGAATATGCATAACTCCTAAAAGAAGCCTGCTAGCTTGAGATATACTAAAGTCGTGATCGATCGATTTCTACCATGAATTAGAATCTGAATGTGGATATCGAACCTTCGAGGATTTTATGACTAAACTATCGGACTGGCCTCATTGATCTGTCTATTTTTTGGTTTGCTCGAAACTCTCAGAAAAGAGTTATTAGATCGAGATTTGGAGCCCGCAAGGAAGTTGGACAGGGCAAAGATCCATTGGGCCTCAAACCCAATAGGATTCGGCCAAGTGGGCCTAAGACAAGCCCAAGTGAGCCCAATTAGGCCCATTTAAACCTTAAAGCCCAAGAAGCCATTCTAAAGCCGAATCCTTATAATTTCAAGCCTAAATTTGATTTTAACAAACCCGTACATAATACTTTCCCATATATGCTTATAGTACTTTATACAATACTTTGTGAAATTACCATTTTGCCCCCTTGATAAGAAATTCCAAACTACCCTCCTTCCATTTATGAATTTGAGACAAAAGGTATTAAGGGATGAAGATTTTTGTGGTGATGCATTGACGAGGGGTTTATACCTTGAATTAGGCTTGTGGATGAAAATTACAAAGGGGAATATCTCATTCTTCTTAGACTTCTCCCTCCTCTCTCTCCCTCAAAACGCCAGCTACCTCCCATCCTCCCTCTCTCTCTCTCTCTCTCTCTCTCTCTCTCTCTCTCTCTCTCTCTCTCTCTCTCTCTCTCTCTCTCTCTCTCTCTCTCTCTCTCTCTCATATTATCTCATGGCTAGCCCTCTACCGGTGCCTTCTCAGGCCATTGGCGGCTATTTTTACTAGTTAGGATCATCCTTGAGCATCGCTGTGGCCTCCTGTCACCGTATGCGACCCATTCAAGCCTTTTTTCGCTACTGATTCGAGCTCCACCATGCGCAGCCAGCCCCTTTAGTTCTATGCAACTATTGACCTGTTCTCCATTCTCTTCCCATATAGTTTTTGAAGCAAGCCACGCATAGCCCTCTTCGTCGCCGTCATGCCCGTGTCTTTAGAATCGTCGTCGGGTGAGTTCTCGCCCTAATCTCTCAATTATTAAGCTAAACTTGATTATGATATGATTAAATTGGATTAAGTATGTGTAGTGCTAATTAAGTGGGAATTAGTTGATAAGCTATCATGGTTTGGGCGATAAGTTATCATGGTTTGAACGATAAGCTATCATGGTTTCAGTAATAAATTATTATGATTTGAGCGATAAGCTATCAGTGCTTGAAGTGATAAGCTATCACTAATAGTTACTAAGTTATTGCTATTTAGGCGATAAACTATTGGTTTATTATATGATCAATATTTTATTATTAAATAAATAAATTTTTGGGGATTAAATATTAATGTCTTATTAATATTTTTGTGTTAGTCTATGTTTGAAATTGCAATGCCGATGTTGGAAATTGCTGTATAGATTAAATTGTGTAGTTAATTAAAATAATCGGCTATTTTCCGAGGAATGAATTGTATATGTGATAATGTGATTTATTTTCTACAAATTTTGAGCATGAGGGTTGCTTTAGTGTGAGAACTGCCCAGATAAGTTGGAAGACCTTTGTAGGAAGATGGGCATGCCCTCGATTGGCCGTAATGGATCGAAAGGATAAATGCTCGGATAAGCTGGAAAACCCTTGTAGAAAGACGGGCATGCCCTCAATTAGTCGTAATTGATCGAATGAATAAATACCTGGTTGAGCCAGAAGACTCTTGTATGAGAACGGGTGTACACTTGATTGGCCGTAATTAATCGAATGAGTAAATGCCCAATGGAGCTGGAGAACTCTTGGGAGAGGATGGGCGTGCCCTCGATCGGCCGTAATTAATCAAATGAATGCTTGAGTGGCTATGATGATTAAAAGACACTTGAGTACATTGTGCACGAGGATGTTGATCTGTGTTTAGTTTGTGTTGTGCACATTTTGCATATCATGGTTTAAGACTTGTCAACCGTGTACCAAGGCAAGGTTCAGTTACCTATAATTGTGTGATGACATGCTTGTGAATATTGAACTACATTACATGAATTAGGTGCATCCAAGCTAAGTTGACCACCTAATCGAGACTTAGGTTATTAGCTCACTAAGATTTATCTCATTATTGTTGTTTAAATATTTCAGAACCCCAAGCTTGAATCGACCACCCTTGCTTACACATTTTGGCGTGCCCATGGATATGGGTACAATAGTAGTAGAGTATCGAGCAGGACCGGAGAGGTGGTATTACAAGCACTCAACAACTATTTGGGTTGACGAGGGGTTTACGTTATGGCAACTACATGAGTTTTTACCCTGGTTAGCTAAGATAGAGAATGAACTGTATGGTTCGCTTAGAGATTTTGACGGACCCTCTCCTAGTGGTCTTGGAGATGAGATTTGGAATCCTATGGATCTTAACCCTCCGAATAGTGTTGTTACAGATCTGGACGTCGATCTAAGCGACGTGGGAGCCGAGACAGATGCAAAGGAGTCAAACCCTGAGCCTCCTCCTAGTTATGGGCAAATGCGGTGATAAGTATTGTATGCTTATCCTTTTAGGGCTGCCCTTTTCGTATAGTGAAGCTAGGTTAACCTGACCACCTCATCCCTTTTTGTATGTGTGGTTTGCCACTTTTTGTATGTGTGGTTTGCCAAGGAGTGGCCTCGTGTGAGGTGTGTAATAATTGTAACCTCCTAGGGTTAACTATATGTTTAGTGAAAATAGTTTGTTTGTTTTCTACCGATGAGTTTCTCCTTCTATCCCTCGCTACATTTTTGTATGGGAAGTCTTGAGTACGTTTCCACATGCTTTTAATTGAAAGATAAAAGCAATGGGTCGGTGATGAGTTCTAGGACGTCACAACTTAATGGTCTAGAAGGGATGTTAGCACGCTCGATAGGTGTGGGGTGTGACAATAAAAACTATTGTTTGAGTTCAAGTATATTGCTGAGTTCATATGAAAAATTATTGCATACATTTCACATCCATTTGAACTTGCAGCCTTGTTTCCAATTGATATACATGTTAGGGGAAAAATTGTCCAAAAAGTCCTAAACTTATTGCACTTTTGCAAATTCAGTCTGAAACATTTTAACTTTGTCATCTTAAACTTTTTTACATTTTGCCAGTTGAGCCCATCCAGCCAATTTTGACAAAAAATTGTTGAAGTGGACATTGTCTATCCTATATGGCGTGGCCTTTTTTCTATTTTTGAATATATGTTTTTTTAATTTTTTCCTTTTTAATTTTGTTTTCTTCTCATTTCTTTGTTTTTTTTTTCTTATTGTGGCTGGTGAGGGCTTCGTTGCCCATGTGCAATGGACGATGAGGGGCTGATGACCCTAGTCGGCCACTTTAAGGAAAAAGGTGACCCTCGTTGGCCACTTTAAGGAAAAAATAAAGAAAAAAGGAAAAGAAAAGTAAGTATTATTAAATTTGTTCATGTCAACAATGACCATGGCACGTAGGACGGCAGACATCCATTTAAATGGTTTTCGATCAAAATTGATAAGGTAGACTCAATTGGTAAAACATGAAATGATTTGGAATCAATTGATAAAATTAAATAATTTAGGAATGAATTTACGAAAGGCTGTGCTATTTCCAACCCCTATATGACTAATTCACCCCATTCTTTAATAAAAAGACAAAAATAGCCTTAATCATTTAATTACAATTTGTAGCGGTGGCCCCATTCCTTCTTTTATTTATTTGTTTCTATTTCTATGGATCTAGCTACCGTAATTGAAATGCAACATTTCACGTGTTTTACTTTTTTATGTCGTGGGTAACCACACACAAAAAGGCACTATATTTTCTTTTCTATTTTTGGATATTAATTCTATAGAAATAAGTTTTTTCAAAAAGAGAAATTTTCAAGGAAATATATATATAAAATCCCTTAATTATTGCAGGAAAGAATTTGTCTCTTTTCATTACTATTGTCGAAATATTTCTACACACGTCATAAAGGACGTTATAGAAGTACCGAAGAGTACACTAAAAAAAAAAATTGATGTGAGAAAGTGACGTAGAATGAAGCATATTGCTATTTTTTTGTAAACATTTATCGGAAGATGTTGATTTTTGTCCATCCAAAATGATGAGATCCCATTGGCATTTTTAAAAAAGAAATTCTTTTTTATGAAATGTTTTGATTTAATTAAAATGCGTCTTTTAAAGGTTTATATTGGAGAATGCAGCAAAGAATTTTTGTGTTTCATCATATCTTCTCATTATATCTGTATATGTCTAATAGACATCTGATAAGAAAAGGTTTTATGGTGATATGCACAACAAAAGCAAAAGTTTATAAGCAAGTGATTGTTTTATAAAAAAGCATACGTCAAAATTTTTCAAGATAGTACATGATAATTGTCCCTTTAATTTTCTTAACAACGTAGAAAAAATTGATTTTTTTTTCAAATTCTTCCTTTTGACAAAACTAATTCCTGCAAAAGTAAACTCTAACAATAAAATGAAAACATAGTGCCTACAATCAACAAAGCTATAATATGTAAAACTCTTAATTATGGAAACTAGATCCTACATAGAAATTGAAAAAATAAAAAAGGAAGGTAAGTAAATAAATTTAGGACTACTGCTTTAAAAGGCAATAGAATGATTGAGGCTGATTTTGTCTTTTGGTGGAAAATGGGTGGATTTAGTCATAAAGTTGTGGATATAGCATTGCCCATTATAAAAGCGCAATACATTTAGGACTTTTCGGACAATTTTCCCCATGTGTAATAAGTGGTTTCTTATCTTGTAGACCAAACATTACTGAATCTAGAAAATCAAAGTGATATATCATTTAAATTTCTTTTAGTTTGAATTAATCAGAAGTATATATGGGACTTCTAAGCAACATAATTTGGAAAGGATCCAGATCACATTTTGTTGATTAGAGAAAAGAATGATAAGAAAAGATATGCCAAGCTTGCCATTGCTTCAAGGTCATGCTATAGTCGCAGGATTAACATGACAATTGCTAGATATTCATGTCACATGTTTCATTAGCGGCAAAGAAAACATTAAACCAGTTTCATCAGAGATCTACAGATAATACGAGAAAGTAAAGAGATGTTCCGTGTAATAAAAATTTGTTTCAGAGTGACGCAAAAATCAAGGGAAGCTCACTCCCGACACTGAGCTCTTATACTGCTTTACATGTAATAATTGCAACTGAACCTATTCACACTCGAGCAGACCCTATGCACTCTTCCTCTATCTATCCACTAAAGATGGAGTTTGCCTTGCAAATTGGAGTTCTATGGGACAACATAGAACCTGTGCGAACTTCATTTGCCTTCGCACGATGGTGATTCGGGAGGAGAATTGGCCACGAGCATGGTAAGGAGAATTGGCTCTTGATTAAACTTCGATATTTCTTTTCATTTTTTATGGTGTTCTCGGTTCAGCTCTTAACACCAAATCCGCCTATAGTGAGAGAACACAATCTACAATGAAAGAGTGTTGGAAAGTTAGATCAATCGTCCAAATTGTACGTATGAACGATATTTAGTCAGACTAAGATAAAAAAATAGTTAAGCTGAAAAATTGTTACTTTTGGAAAATCCATACCTTATTGAAGGCGCCATTGTAAATGTGATTATTTTGGTAAATCATTGATCCGACTGTTCAAGCATACGATGATGCATCTCCTACTGAAATCAAGAGTGTTTTTCATACGTGGGTCATGATCTTTGATGAAACAAATGGATAGCAATTTAGATGCATCAATAGGTTTCTTGAGGAAGAAACTACAAAGGTGACGGAAAGACTTCATCCTTTGTCGATAGAGATAGTCGTATATGATGGGAGTGATATTGTGGCCCAAGAGGAATTAGATATTGAAGCTTGGAGCATCACAAGATGAGAGCTATATAAATAGGAAAAGAATTGGCCATTCCCATTATTGGTGGATTCAGCTGCATATTTTGCATTCAATATGTTTCCTATCAAGAAATATGATAAATGGTAGGTTAGGTAGGAATTGTATAATCCACAAATGTGTCAATGCAAATCCTTTGATCTGTACTTGACTTTTATAGAAAATCGATGTATCAAACAGCATATTATTGATGATTCTACTTGATTGAAATTGTGGACGAGGCAACTCGATGATTAGTATTCCATATTGTTATGGGATGCACCGATAAATTGCTGAAAATGTACTTAACCTTGGGTTCCTATATGCAAGTAAAAGCTGTAGTTCAATTGTTTTCTACTGTATAAGTAACATCTTTGTCAATTAGATGGATTTCCGACATCAAATAAACTCACTTGTCTAGCGTATATTATGCTATACTTATCGAAGATAGGATAGACTTAGTAAGAACAAGGGATGGAGAGAAATACTCTCTAAAAGCATTTAGTGACAAATTTATGTGAGAGAGAGCATGCAGTTCTAATATCACTTAATGGCAAAACAAAACTATACATCTTTTTTAGCAAAGGCGAGGTAAAAATAACAGCGAGTTTTGTGACCTTATTACATATACAATACGGTCATCTTCATTTAGGATTTAATAGTTCTGTGATCATGATATTCTTCTAAAAGACGTAATATTGCTTGAATTGAGGAGAGTAGTGGAGATGGAGCTTTTTGGATCAGCGCGTAACAAAAGCTATGTGAACTCCACTCATGTTTAAATTAATAGCATTCTTAATTTGGTTCATTGTCTAAGGTTAAGAAGGCTATGATACAATATTATTCGACATCTAATTTGTGAAGAATAAGGATTATTATAGATAATAGTACTTTTCAAACTATGCGATCATCAACAATGAAAGGGTTGTCGATGTCATTTAGAGTACCAAAGCAATTATTCATCGTGTAGATGAAGCACTGCCCTAGAATTGAGGGCTATACAATAAAATTTGGATATTGCCGGATTGTAAATGTGGAAAAATTATCAAAGAAGTCATAAACCTATTTAACTTTTGCCAATTCAATTTTAAATCTTTTCATTTTTTCAATTGAGTCTTAAACATTTCACGTGTTGTCACTTGAGTCTATCTGATCAATTTTAGCCGAAAATCACTAGCTAGGACGCTACCCGTCCTAGTGGCATAGGCGGCTTTGACTTATACAATTTTAAACAATATTTTAATATTTTTTTTGAATTTTGTGTTATTTTCTGACAAGGTCACCAATTGACCATCGCCGACGACTGGCAAGGGCAAGCTACCTTCGGTTTTGGGGAGGGTGTAGTAGATCTAGGCGAGGGAATGGAGGCACTCGCTCGTGGCCGGTGAGGGCGGCAATGCCCTCACCTAGACCAAGCAACCCTCACTGACTGGAGATGTAAAAAAAAAAAAAGAAAAAAGAAAAAAAAAGAAGGAAAAAGAAAAGAAAAATTAATTAAAACATTAGGAAAATATTAATATATTCTTAAAAATTATCTACTTCAACGCCGATCATGCCACATAGGATGGCTAGCATCCACATTAGCAAGTTATAGCCAAAATTGACTTGATGTACTCAATTGGCCCAATATAAAAAAGATTTAGGACTTAATTGGCAAAAGTGGCATAGATATATGACTTTTTGGACAATTTTCCCCAGTAAATGTATGGATGAGTCATATGTTATGGCATCGCCATTCACGATTTGATTGTTGTAATTTTGAAATAAAAACAGTTTAATTAATTTTTTCCTAAATAAAATCATTACCATTTAGGCCTACTTTTACAGGAATCTTATTCATGGTTTTACTGTAATGCTGCTTATGACAGGTTGGAGCCAATTTGGGACTATATTGCACGAATTAGGAGAACAGCAATTACTGATAAGTTAACCATAATTAGCTCGCCAACTAAGAAAATGGCCGAAAATGGAGTCGCCCTGCTGTATTTACCATTCCATGAATCCCTCATGGATGGGGTGATTTAATATTCTTTATGAATAGTTTACTTTTATCCGATTCTTGACAAAAAAAAAAAAAAAAGAGCATAAGCAGATGTCGGTTGAAAGAATAATCATTGTGCACATATATGGGAAAATATACCAAGACTTGTATCCAGATCTTCACGTTGTGCTTGATCGATCATATAGGTAATCATTCCCTAGTTCAGATAAGAGAGTTGAGACAAAATATAAATCAACCGGTTGAATTATAGCAAAACTTTTCCTATTATTTGAACTCAAAGTATGTATGCTCGGATAAGTATATGCAATAAAAGTCATCAAAGTAGATAATATTTATGATCGCGTATTATCCAAGGCGAGTTCAAAACGTGAACCATTGCTCCCAAACTCAATCAGCAACAAAAAGTCCCCATTAACCACACAAATCCTTATGCAGTAGAAATAAGCAAACTAAGATAGCTTGAACAGCAATTTATGATTCCTATTTTCTTTAGATTAATTACAGGAGCAGCAGAGAGAGGAGACCTGCATAATCCACTTGAGCACACTGTCTTTGGTGACCAATCGATTGTGCATAGTAAGCCAAGCAAGAATCGAAGATTTGTCATTTTGGAGAAATCGAGAAAGACTTTGAGATCGCACTTCGGTGTAATATTAACTGTAACCACCACTGGAAGTTATGTTTTAAATGTAATAATTAGACTGATAACACTAAATCGAAAAAGAAGAAGATTGATAACCCTCTCTCTAAGATAGAATCATTCCCCAAATCACCTTGTATGTTAGCCAAAATCCAACCAACTTCCCTAATCACTCTTGCTTATTGCAAAAGTGAGACTCGGGTGTACTTCACGAGCAAGAGCACATATAAAAGACAAAGTGCAATACAAGATCTCTAATAAGGAACAAGAAGAGGACTTATCACTCATTGAACTATAGTACACTTTTGATTTGATACAAAGTACATCAGGCTCTTATACAATTTTCACATTAGATACTTTAAAGTGGAGGCTTTGGTTATGAACTCATCCCTTTTTTTTTTTACCTCTCTTCTTCTAAGATTTTCCCTCGCAATAAGAACACGGGTTGGCTTTATACGCGAAAAGAATTGTCCTCAATTGGTGCGGGTTCGAATGCCGTTCCCTTTGGGATTCCATTGTGGTGGAGAGCTGGACTCCAAGAACTTCATTCTGCATGTTGTAAGCAGTAGGGGGTCGCCTTATCTACTGCAATAGGAGTTGAAGAAAATTTCTGTTATCTGACGTTCCCACAGCGAAGCTAGGTCGATTCTAGACTTCATTGTCATCACTGAGTCTTGCATTGTAGACAAAGACAGACATAAAAAGGTCAAGAGAACACTCATATAGATAAGGATGGAAAGGAGTCAATTATTGTGACAATTAGGAGAGAGTAGAATTTGACTTGGGTTAAGGTGTGAAGCACCAAAAGTTGAAGGACACAACTTCTTTCTGGTAGATCACGGATCCAATACTTATGCACATGCAAGAATGGAGTATGTGAGACATGATTATTGGAACCATGTCAAAAGAGGTTTTCAGAAAGATCTTGCTTTGAAGCACTTGTAAGATCATTGAGAAAGAAGAAATTCAATTAGCTTTGGCATGGTCCAACGAGAGATGAAGGACTCTATAAATAGGTGAATACTTAGTCATGCCCATTATTGGTGTGGATAGACTCGCACAATTAGCATTTAACGCGTTCCCATTGTAGGAAATATTATCAAGGGCAGGTTTGTTAGAATTGATTTTCTCTAGAAACGCGACCATATACACGCCCTCGATGATTACTTAACTATTTGAGAAATTTAAAATTTGAACCACTAGATTCTGGATGATTTTAATGGATGGAAACGTCAGTAGCAATTCCGCAATATTCAAAGTACCTATTACATTTTTTTGATAAAACCTTAAAGCACGTAGATAAACTACTACTTGCTATTGAAAGTTGTAATTCGTCACATTAGGCTCACGTCTCTTTCATATTGTTAAATTCGTAGTTATACATACCATTGACTGGAAAGATATTCAACAATGGTTAAACTCATTCATCTGGCATACATATGGCTTGACATGTCTTTGTGTTAAATTATGTCTCGAGTTTGAATCATTTATCAAACCTAACCCGGTTGGACAAATATTCGGTTTAACTGCACAAAGAAGAAGGAGAAGTCTAAAAGACAAAATAAGGAGTGCACTTATTTTATAGTTGATATTTCACTTGAGGCGACTCCGCCTTAACTGATACCAATATTAGTAGACAGCAATTCTTGTGATAATAGTGCGGAAAGGCTAATGAGCCTTACAAATAAGTCAATGCAAAAATGTCAGAAAAATAAATATGGGATGATAAAGGATACCAAAAATTTATGTGGTTCAGTCTAAGTATTGGTACCTACATCCACGTGAGGGAATATTATAGATGGTAGTGGAAATCGCAAGAGTGCACACTTGGCAAACACCGTTTACTTGCCCTGAATGATGCTGGTATGTAGTTCAATGTTTACTGTTGCAGGGAGTCATGTCAGATTCATGCGCATGTTGTGGACATGAACTCTGTGTCCGTCACCGATTAATTCTATTTATGCTTTGACATCTATGCGGACATTGAGAATGCGAATCTCCTAGCCTCCAAGAAAAGTGAGGCTGAGTTAATCGGAAAAAAGGAAACATGAGAAGGAAACCCATACTTAACACATTGCTTTAACATATTTTTACAGACGATTAATTATAAATTCAGCTTATATGTTACAACAGTACGCACGAGACTAACAAACTGATACGGCAGCTTCTTTTGGAGTGACTTGTTGACACTTAATTATCACCAACAGGAATGTAATATCGTATTTGTACCATTTGATGAGATGCAATCAACATGGCTTTTCGAGACCTAATAAATATTAGGAAAATAAACTCAAATAAAAAAGGAGGAAAATAGGGCACATAATGTTTTTTTATTATTTATTATTTTTTCAATTTCTTGCATATGATACGATTTACTTACGTGGGAATTCATGATGATAAATAAGAAATTTTTTCCTGACTTCGGCAAATATAAGAGTGATGAGTGGAGCATAATATATAGATGAAGAAGCTGAAGATATCCCACATGCAGGTTGAGGTCCTGGCGTGGATTGTCAACGTGTTATCTCTCCTCGGTCATTATTGGCGGGTGGACGTCCGACTGGATTGGCCGCCGCAACACGATCGTGCTGGCGGGGGCCGTTTTTTTTTTCGCCGGGCGCCTTCTCATGGGCTTCGCCCACAACTACGTTTTGCTCCTGGACATAGTTGTGGACGAAGCCCACAAGCAGGTGCCTGGCAAAAAAGACGGTCCCTGCCAAGGCGATTGTGCAGCGGTGGTCGATCAAGTCAGTGGTCCGCCCCGCCATCAACGACCCGAGGAGCAATAACACGTTGAGGATCCATCGACGTCAAGACCTCAGCCTGCATGTTTTATATCTTCAGCTCCTTCACGTTTATTATCGCTCAGCTCACCACTCCTATATCCGCCAAAGTTCAGAAAAGAAAATATCCTTTTTATCACCACTATAGTGGCACCTAAATCGTAACCATATACTAAAACTGGAAAAAATAAAAAAATAAAAATCCCATTTTCTATTATCTCTTTTCTCTCTTCTGTTATTTTTGGCATTATCCATTTTTTTTCCTTCTTTTGTTATTCACAGAATCTAGCAAACTTACTCAGTATTCATCTATTCTAAACAAACGCAAGCAAAATCAGTGTGATTCCACATCTGCTAAGCTAGAGCGTCCGTACGCACTACCTTTGGCCGTCACCGGACTTCCTCCGCGGGCTACCATCTCAACTACCAATCCTTCAATACTCACACGCACAGCCACATCATGACCGAAAGAAACAAACGAAAATCTGACTGAAGGTGTCGGAAGGGTGATGATGGAGGCTCTCTGTAGTGATAACACCAGTTTAAATAGGCGGCTTGCAGCGACCATGGCGGCAATGATGGAGGGTGTCCGTTTCTCACTCACTGAAGACGTCCGCTGTGAACGAAAATATGACCATTCCTAGAGTCTGTTATGGCATAATTTCCGTTTGGGATGAATTCTGTTATGACCAATTCAATCAAGGACTCTCACATTAACGGTTCCCCAAGATCCAATTTTTATTCTCTCTTTGAAGAAATCCGCAATGTCGAAGAGGGCCAGTGAAGGGAGATTCAGGTGACTCATTTAGCACGAATAGGAGCCTTGATGGTATTGACAATATCGAAGGTCCAATCTTACTTGCCCTGAACGGTGCTGAATTCACTTTTGTCATTCACGCTTGACGAACTATCGGTTGATTACTGTTTTACTCTTGCTGTCGAGCCAAGTATGTTTCGAGATGTTTGCAGAACAAAACTCAGTCAAGGGCCCACGATCAACAGCAGCCCCCGAAGCTCATCTGGGTATTTGAATGTTTCCATTGCATCGCCTTATAGAACAGTTTGTTTGTGAAAAAATTGAGAGCTTACAGAGGGGTTGGACATCTGTTCCTCCGCGTTTTGTGGCGTCTGGTCCCATGGTAACATTTTGTTCATGTAAACATTTAAATATTGTTGGGGACGGTATTAGATGATGAAAATCTAGACCAACGAATCGTAGGGGTTAAACTATTTATCAAACTTTCGCTTAAAAAATCTGAATGGTAAAATTAAGAAGAAAACTCGTGCAACATCATCTTAGAATCTCGACTGCTCTCTGTGAAGTTACAGACGTGCTATAAAATCAGGACACATTTTACTAAGGAAAATATGATACAATGAATCACTGGCGGACACTGCACATCAACTTCAGAGTATCAAGAACATTAAACTTAGGATACATTTCTTAGGAAAATACTGAATCACTCGAGGACATGGCATAATCAACTGCATAGCATTAAGCGCATCAAATCAATATCTGAAATCAAACTCAATCCTATATACAGCGAAGGCTTGCATTTCTTAGCTCAACTTAAGGAAAGAGAAATACCATGATTAACAACGAAAATTAGGTCTAGATGTACATACCCCTACGAGGTCAAATCGAGAAAGCCCTTCAAGAAAACTATTGTAAAGTAAGTTTGAACCATTGCGGCCTTAGAGAGTAATAGCAGCTTCTTGACAGGAGACCTTTGGTGAGGCAAATGATATCTGGAAGGACACAAAGAGTCCGAATATGTTCGGTTATGAAGACTATGTACGCTATGTCCCTGCCAAGAGGAGCAGTCATCCAAGATGCTTAGGATGCGAGGAAGCCTATCGTCGAACCTTTACAAGGCAGTCTTCACATTTTGACTCAATGGTTCATCCTGGTCATCATATCCTTGTTGTCAAGTTCCCCGCACTGAGTGAGGCTTTCTTCTAACGGCCAAATTACCAAATTTTCTTGGCAAGACAAGGGTATTGAAGTGGAAGTTCATTCTTTGTGGAGGCATGACCCAAATCGAAATCTCGATACCAATAGATAGAATAATTTGAAGGTGGGACACACTAGGATGCACTCTACTCAACCTAATCAAGAAAGGGATGAGAAAAATAGGAGGAAATCTGAAATGAATTTTTCTCTGTCTTTTTTTCCTTTTTTTCCTTTTCATATTTAATGATCATAAGACTTGCTTTATATAGGCTCTTAGGATGACCCTTACTCTTAAATAACTTATAAATGTATTTAGTATTTTAAGGAGATATATTCCTTTATCTACAAAACATTGAACTAGACATAGAAACATCAACATTCTAAATGCATAGTCAAGGACGATCGAATCAAGACCAATCACTCGTGCGGCCTTAGGAAACCCTTCCCAAGCAGCCTTACTCGCTCACCTCACAACACTCTAGAGAGAGAAACTAGAGAAAGAAGCTCTGGAATTATATTACTCGTGAGATGAGTTGATCCAAATGAGGGCCCTCATTTGGATCAAACTCATCTCACGAGTAATAGAATTCCAGAGCTTCTTTCTTAGTTTCTCGCTCTAGGAGTTGTGAGTGTGAGCGAGTAAGGCTGGAATGGGAAGGTTTTCCTAAGGCCGCACGAGTGATTGAGTCTTGATTCGATCGGCCCGTGACATATGCCTTTAGAATGTGATGTTTCTTGTCTAGTTCAATGTTTTGTAGATTAAAGGAATATATCTCCTTAAAATACTAAATACATTTATAAGTTATTAAGAGTAAGGGTCATCTAAGAAGCCTATATAAAAGCAGGTCTTATGATCATTAAATATGAAAAGGAAAAAAAGGAAAAAAAGACAGAGGAAAAATCAATTTCAGATTTTCTCCTATTTTCTCACTCCCTTCTTGATTAGAGTTGAGTTGAGTGCAATCCCTAGGGTGTCCACCTTCAAATTATTCTATCAATAGGTATCAGAGATTTCGCTTTGTGGTCATGGCCTCCACAAAGAATGAACTTCCACTTCAAACCCTTGTTGCCAAAGAAAATTTGGTAATTGGGCAGTTAGAAGAAAGCCTCACTCAGTGGGGAATACTTGACAACAAGGGCTATGATGACCAGGATGAAGCCACTTGAGTCAAAATGTGAAGATGCCTTGTAGAAGGTTTCGAGCGATAGGCTTCCTCGAATCCTAAGCATCTTGGATGACTGCTCCTTGGCAGGGACATAGCGTACATAGTCTTCATAACCGGAAACATATTCGGCACTTTAGTGTCAGTCCAGATATCATTTGCCTCACCAAAGGTCTCCTGTCAAGAAGCTGCTTATTACTCTCTAAGGCCGCAATGGTTAAAACTTACTATTACAATAGTTTTCTTGGACGGGCTTTCTCGATTTGACCTCGTAGGGGTATGTACATTAAAGACTAATTTGTCGTTGTTAATCATGGTATTTCTCTTCCTTAAGTTGAGCTAAGAAATGCAAGCCTTCGGCTGTAATAGGAGGGAGTTTGATTGACGAAGGTCAGATATTGATTTGTGCGCTTAATGCTATGCAGTTGATTATGCCATGTCCGCGATGGTGATTCAGTATTTTCCTAAGAAAATGTATCCTAAGTTAATGTTCTTGATACCTGAAGTTGATTGGCAGTGTCCCGCCAGTGATCATGTATCATATTTTCCTTAGTAAAATGTGTCCTGAGTTTATAGCACGTCTGTAACTTCACAGAGAGCAGTCGAGATCTAAGATGATGTTGCACGAGTTTCTTCTAATTTTACCATTCAGATTTTTTTAAGCGAAAGTTTGATAATAGTTTAACCCTACGATTCGTTGGTCTAGATTTTCAATCATCTAATACCGTCCCCAACAATATTTAAATGTTTACATGAACAAAATGTTACCATGGGACCAGACGCCACAAAACGCGGAGAAACAGATGTCCTAACCCCTCTGTAAGCTCTCAATTTTTTTTCACAAACAAACTGTTCTATAAGCGACTGCAATGGAAACATTCAAATACCCAGATTGAGCTTCGGGGGCTGCTGTTGATCGTGGGCCCTTGACTGGAGTTTTGTTCTGCAAAAATCTCGAAACATACTTGGCTCGACAGCAAGAGTAAAACAGTAATCACAACCGATAGTCGTCAGCGTGAATGACAAAAGGTGAATTCAGCACGTTCAGGGCAAGTAGTAAGATGACCTTCGATATTGTCAATACCATCAAGGCTCCATTCGTCTAAATGAGTCACCGAATTTCCCCTTCATGGCCCTCTCTCGACATTGCGGATTTCTTCAAAGAGAGAATAAAAATTGGATCTTGGGGAAACGTTAATGTGAGGAGTCCTTGATTGAATGGTCATAACAGAATTCATCCCAAACGGAAAATTATGCATAACAGACTCTAGGAATGGTCATATTTTCGTTCACAGCGGACGTCTTCACTGTGAGTGAGAAACGGACACCCTCCATCATTGCCGCCATGGTCGCTGCAAGCCGCCTATTTAAACGTGTTATCACTACAGAGCGCCTCCATCATCACCCTTCCGACACCTTCAGTCAGATTTTCGTTTGTTTCTTTCGGTCATGATGTGGCTGTGCGTGTGAGTAATGAAGGATTGGTAGTTGATGGATGTAGCCCGCGGAGGGAGTCGGTGACGGCAAAGGTAGTGCGTACGGACCCTCTAGCTTAGCAGATGTGGAATCAACACTGATTTTGCTTGCGTTGTTTGAAATAGATGAATACTGAGTAAGTTTGCTAGATTCTGTGAATAACAAAAGAGGAAAAAAAATGGATAATGCCAAAAATAACAGAAGAGAGAAAAAGAGATAATAGAAAATGGGATTTTATTTTTTTATTTTTTCCAGTTTAGTATATGGTTACGATTTTTAGGTGCCACTATAGTGTGATAAAAAGGATATTTTCTTTTCTGAACTTTGCGGATATAGGAGTGGTGAGCTGAGCGATAATACACGCGAAGGAGCTGAAGATATAAAACATGCAGGCTGAGGTCTTGACGTCGATGGATCTCAACGTGTTATTGCTCCTCGGGTCGTTGATGGCGGGGCGGGACCACTGACTTGATCGACCACCGCTGCACACAATCGCCTTGGCAGGGACCGTCTTTTTGCCAGGCACCGCTGTGGGCTTCGTCCACAACTATGTCCAGGAGCAAAAGTAGTTGTGGGCGAAGCCAATGAGAAGGCGCCCGGCGAAAAAAAAACGGCCACGCCAGCACGATGGTTGCGGCGGCCAATCCAGTCGGACGTCCACCCGCCAATAATGACGAGGAGAGATAACACGTTGACAATCACGCCAGGACCTCAACCTGCATGTGGGATATCTTCAGCTTCTTCATCTCTATATTATGCTCCACTCATCACTCTTATATTTGCCGAAGTCAGGAAAAAAATTTCTTATTATCATCATGAATTCCCACGTAAGTAAATCGTATCATATGCAAGAAATTGAAAAAATAATAAATAATAAAAAACATTATGTGCCCTATTTCTCCTTTTTATTTGAGTTTATTTCCTAATATTATTAGGTTCGAAAAAGCCATGTGATTGCATCTCATCAAATGGTACAAATACGATATTACATTCTGTTGGTGATATTAAGTGTCAACAAGTCACTCCAAAAGAGCTGCCGTATCAGTTTTGTTATGGTCTCGTGCGTACTGTTGTAACATATAAGCTGAATTTAAATAATCGTCTGTAAAAATATGTTAAAGCAATGTGTTAAGTATGGGTTTCCTTCTCATGTTTCCTTTTCCGATTAACTCAGCCTCACTTCTTGGAGGCTAGGAGATTCGCATTCTCAATGTCCGCATAGATGTCAAAGCATAAATAGATTAATCGGTGACGGACACAGAGTTCATGTCCACAAACATGCGCATGAATCTGACATGACTCCTGCAACAGTAAACATTGAACTACATACCAGACATCATCAGGGCAAGTAAACGGTGTTGCCAAGTGTGCACTCTTTGCGATTCCACTACCATATAATAATTCCCTCACGTGGATGTAGGTACCAATACTAGACTGAACCACATAAATTTTTGGTATCCTTTATCATCCCATATTTATTTTTCTGACATTTTTGCATTGACTTATTGTAAGGTTCATAGCCTTTCCGCACTATATCACAAGAATTGGTGTCTACTAATATTGGTATCAGTTAAGGCGGAGCGCGCAAGGAAAATCAACTATAAAATAAGTGAACTCCTATTTTGTCTTTTAGACTTCTCCTTCTTCTTTGTGCAGTTAAACCCGAATATTTGTCCAACCGGTTAGGTTTGATAAATGATTCAAAACTCGAGACATAATTTTACACACAAGACATTGTCAAGCCATATGTATGCCAGATGAATGAGTTTAACCATTTGAAAAATTGAAAATCTTTCCAGTCAATGGTAGGTATAACTACGAATTTAACAATATGAAAGAGACGTGAGCCTAATGTGACGAATTACAAATTCAATAGCAAATAGTAGTTTATCTACGTGCTTAAGGTTTTATCAAAAAAATGTAATAGTACTGAATATTGCGGAATTGCTACTGACGTTCCATCCAGTAAATCATCCAGAACTAGTGTTCAAATTTTAAAATTTCTCAAATAGTAAGTAATACACGAGGGCGTGTATATGTTCGCGTTCAGAGAGAATCAATTTAACAAAACCTGCCCTTAATATTTCTACAAGGGGAAATGCGTAAATGCTAATTGGGGTCTATCCACACCAATAATGGGATGACTAGTATTCACTATTTAAGAGCCTCATCTTCCGTGGACCATGCAAAGCTAATGAATTCTCTCCAATGACGTTACACGTGCTTCAAAGCA
>JAGVVM010003909.1:0-10905 GCA_019149425.1 Psidium friedrichsthalianum
AAGAATTAGGAGTAGGAAAGGGCCTCTTGTCATTTTGTGACCATCGTTCGCACATAGATAATCAGTAAAAATACCGGACTTACGGATTCAAATCGTTATATTGCGATACAGATCATTATATTTACCTTGTTTGTTAGGTCAAGATTGCTGAGCCAATGATTAGGTTTTTGTAGTATGAGTATTTCCTATTAATCATACTTGAAAAAAAAAAGCAATGTCGACCCGAATACCCATATTGTGTTGTTGGCTCCTATGTGAAAATAAATGTAAAATTTAACTTTGCATGACTAATTTTCTTAATATGTGAGAATGCTGTTCTTTGCTTCTTAGTTTGAGTGCCCTTTGAAATGTCAGTTCTAAATTTTTGCCTTGCGAATGGATGAGTCTAAGTGCTATTAGTCGCCATTAAGATCCTCATTTAATATCCTTTTTCCATTAATTTTCTCGAAAGCTTTAAACCTTTCAATTGTGTTAATTTGATCCTAAACCTTTGAAAATTTACGAAGTTAATTATAAACCTATTATTTAGATAAATGGGCGGAATGATTATAGTGACAAATTTTTAAAAGATTTAAGACTAAATTGTCAAATTATCAGTATATTTAGGATTAAATTGGAAATGTATATTTGACAAATAGTCAAAAGGTTTAGAAGTAAATTGATACACTATTAGCGACGGTATTATAGGTATAAGACGTTTATGACAACTTTCCCTCAAATATTTACATTTTCTCTTGGCAAAGTCAAGGACTTTACGCTTTTCTATTTGCATAGATGATTTTTTCTTTACTGTTTACCGAAAAAATGCTATACATGGATATATGTGCTGAAAAATGAAGAAGTTTTTACAGCATGTTTGAATTAATTTTTACTTTTGTTTTAATTCCATTTTTTGCAACAGACGCTATTTGACTTTTTCTTAACCCATACACCTGAAATTGTCATATATATAAATCTTGAAACTTATATTCACAAATACTTTTTTCATAAGTTTTTGAAGGGAGATAAACTTTGACGGAGATTTTTTTTTTATTTTTGTTGAAGTGTAAACAAAGATAAGAGGGATTTATAGGTTGGACAAGGTTTGGCGCGGCCCGGCCCATTAATCATCGTCATAGTCCAGCCCGTAACGATAGTCGGGCCCGTCGGGCGGGCACCCGTTTTAAGATTCTCTCTCCGCCACCAGCGAAAATGGCGGCTGTTCTGAGCTTCGAGGGAGATGAGCGAGAGCGACCTCCCTCGGAAGGAGGCGAGCGTGCTCAAGGGCCATGAGGGCGCGGTTCTGGCCGCCCGATTCAACGGCGACGGTAAACTACTGCCTCAGCTGCGGCAAGGACCGCACGATCCGCCTCTGGAACCCCCACCGTGGCATCCACATTAAGACCTACAAATCCCACGGCCGCGAAGTCCGCGACGTCCACTGTACCTCGTAATTCCTCCTCCTCCTCCAACATTCCGCGTCCCATTCTCCAATTCTAACGATTCCGCAGGTTTTTCTTGCTCTAAATTATGTGTTCGGTCGGAGGCTCAGGGCAGATGGCTTTTTGATCCTGAAGAAGAGTGAATCGCATTAGTTTTGTGTTGGTTTTGCATTTTGTGTATGATAGGTGGCAGCTGATTGGCTGGAGCAGTTTCGTTTACATTGTGAATTCTGAAATGGTTTTGTGTAGTGATGAACCGAGAAGTGTCCTGGTTCTGTTGTCAGGATAAGAGAATTGCTCAATTGTATTGTTGACATTTTGGGTTAGGAAGTGGAAAAGCAAAATGATGCATAAATCTATTCGATGCCTTTCCTTTTTCCCCACTTAGAATTCATGATGCAAGTCCGAATGCTGAATCTTTTCGCCTTGTAATGTAGGGATAATTCGAAGTTGATATCTTGTGGTGGTGACCGGCAGATATTTTATTGGGATGTGTCGACTGGCCGAGTCATTAGGAAATTTCGTGGGCACGATAGCGAGGTTTGCACTCACAACAGTTTGAACTGTAAATTTTTCTCGACTGGCCATAGCCTATGTCTCTCGAAATTTCTCATAATGTCCAGCTAATCCCTTTCTCTTCACAGGTGAACGCGGTAAAATTTAATGATTATGCGTCTGTCGTAGTATCAGCTGGCTATGATCGTTCAATGCGTGCTTGGGACTGCAGATCTCATAGCACTGAGCCGATTCAGGTAACTTGCCAGCTGACGCTGTTGAGTTTTTTGATTACATTTCTTGATGTGAATGAACCCACTTGAATTTTTTGATTGAACTGCAGATCATGGACACATTTCAAGACAGTGTGATGTCTGTTTGCTTGACAAAAACTGAAATTATTGGTGGAAGCGTGGATGGTACTGTTCGAACATTTGATATTCGAATTGGTAGGTATGTGATCGTGAATATCCCTTCTTGCTCTTAAGCAACTACCATGTACAAAGTATTGTTGTTCGAAGCTTAAGAAAGGTTAACAGCCATTTAGCAATGCTTTAGTGAGGCAGCATGTATTTCTGTTGCTACCCAGACCCCAATCTGGATCCTGTTGTAGTGGGATAATCTCTCTACCCTAGAAGAGGGTCAAAAATATATTTTGAACTGTGAATTTTGGCTGTACCTTGTGCATTCATTTCTTGTTCTTTCTTTGTAAGGTCACAATAAAATAAAAGTATTTGACATCTCTGTATAGCTAGAAAATTTTGATGCATTTCTCTAATAATTGTGTTGTCGCCCTATTATGTAGAGAAATATCTGACGACCTGGGGCAACCTGTCAACTGTATTTCAATGTCAAATGATGGTAACTGCATATTGGCTAGTTGTTTAGATTCAACTTTGCGTCTTGTAGATAGGTAAGCAATTGAAGTCATCTAATCTTCATTGCCCTCACTGCTCCTGCTAACTGTCCTTTATTATGACAGGTCTACTGGTGAGCTATTGCAAGAATATAAGGGCCATACTTGCAAGGTTTTCATATGGCAAAATTTAGTAAATCTTGGCGCTTTTTCTTACAGTAGTGATTCATTATGATGTAGAGCACCAGAAAATTGCCACTTTGTTTCCATGCCATGCCATCTCATGGTATCAAACTTCATCTGTTATACATCCATTGATTCAAGATAAGTTAATCTGTTTAGATACCCCAACATCCTCTGTGAATCAGCTTTGGCAGATGTGTCATTCAGTTGCACTCGCTCACTCAAAATTTTGCGCTGCACTCATGCTTTCAATTCTTTATGGCGGCGTCATATCCTTATGCAGTAACAATGATTCTTGTTTGATATGATTCATCAGTCCTACAAATTGGATTGCTGTCTTACTAATACTGATGCACATGTGACTGGTGGATCTGAGGATGGGTATGTCTTCTTCTGGGATTTGGTCGATGCATCAGTGATATCCAAATTCCGAGCTCATGCCTCTGTGGTGAGTCTTTTCTTGCTTATGCTGTTGTACCATATGTCTTGATACATGGTGCTAATTGTGCATAATATATGTTGTATTTCATTTGTGCTATGTTGTGTTGTCACTTTAGTGGAAACAAGCCGGATGCTGATATTACAGAAAGGATTAGTCATGATTTTCTTCTCAATTATCAATTTGTGATTTATTTTTTGGTATTTCTGATTAAGTAGCCCCTGCCTGTGCTGTTAGCATAGCAGTTACATCTATAAAAATCATTTCTACTGCACTGAACTTATGAATTTTGTCCTCTAAATGAGTAAATAGCAAATCCTTTCCAATTGCTGGCGCTTCCGAGTTTTTCATTCCAAAGTAACTAAAATAACTAGAGAGCTTATTCTCCTATTAAAGGACTCTTACCCTGTGCCAAGCTTAGATTTGTCCTCTGAACTTGCTGTTGCCCAATTCGCATTGGTAGAATGTAGAAACTTCTCCAAATTTAACATTTCAAATGGAAGTACAGACACAGTAAAAGTTCTCCATCTTGCCTCGACAACATGGATTTGCCCAAAATTTATCTTCTTCTCCCATTTGCAGCTTGAATGTCATTTGATAGTGGAAATCCTTCCTACTTTTGTTTTTCTTTTTTGTTCCATGGGCCATCCTGTTTCTTGAGATCCATCCAGAATTCCTTGTAGGTTGAGTTTAGCTCATATTAATTTGCTTGATGATAAGCAGTCAGCCTTAAATTCTAGGGGACGGTATAGTCCCATTTGCTCGATGATAATCAAGTATCCTTTAAAATCCTAGAGGACAAAGTGTATTCCCCCAGCCTGAACAAAGGTCACCAGGGCAGTCTATTTTCAATAAACTTTAATGATGCTATTGACTCTTTGGAGTGTTGTGAATAGAAATCGCACGGGATCTTCATCACGATGCCTAGAATTTCGCAGTTGTAAATATTCCAATTCACTGAGGTTGTTCTCTCTTTTCTCTTTCAGGTAACGAGTGTAAGTTATCATCCAAAGGAAGACTGCATGATCACTGCCTCTGTGGATGGCACAATTAAGGTGTGGAAGACATGAAACTGTTCAGCTTGCCCCGGGCAATGCGTTGTTGCATGCCTCATTGGAAGGTAATATAGTTTGGGCAGGAAAATTTTTTGCAGAATTTTAGAAGCTGAGATTCATGTAAATTATAGTCTAGCTGGAGTGTTCCGGTTGCACTTTCAGTGAATTTCTGGAGGTTATGTACCATTGACGGGGAGATTCTTAATCTATGTGATGAATTTGCATTCCGTATTCTTGTCTGCGATAGACGGAGTCATGGGTTCCCCTTTCTTCAAACATTGTTTAACCTAAATGACTGCAAACGACATTGAGGTCACGGCGGTCTTAATATACCAGTGAAATGAAGGGCTGTATAGTAGCCTTTCCTGCCGTCATCGGGTGGAAAGTGCTGAGTTCGGCTTTCTCTTGTATGTATGCAGTGAAAGATTTTCAAAGTTTCGAGCTGTTTGCTCTTCAAGCACTGGGATAAAGAATGTCCAAAGTTAAAAAGTCTTTTAAGGAATGGACGATATGGACTCGGTCCTATTTACTTCTTTTCCGGGTTTGATGAATGATATGCTTAACGCAACAGGAGGTTTTTCCCATTACGTAAGAGCAGAAAAAATCAACATTGGCTTATATTGACCTAGTCTCGCTTAGAATTAGGCCAAAAAAGGGTCTTGCTATTCTACTGGTCGCGTCAACGCTTCATTTCCTTGACTCTCTAATGACTTCCTTGGCCCCAAAGAGGACTTTTATACTGAGTTCAAGTTAGTGTTTGAGCCGAAGTGAATAGCTGTCCATTTATTTATTTATTTATTTATTTGATACGACACGGTTTCTTATAAACATTGTTGCTTATGTATTTTGAAATATTTGATGCGCTAATCATTATATAAAAGTCTGATTTAGAAACCTTAAAATAGTGTTAAAATCATGAAAAATCCCAAATTGGTGCATTTGTAATAAATCCAAACTATTTGTTTAACCATTATAAACTCCAAATGGACCGACACGTGTGAAAATAATCACGTGTCCAATTTGGAGTTTATAATGGTTAAACAAATAGTTTGGATTTATTACAAATGCACCAATTTGGGATTTTTCATGATTTTAACACTATTTTAAGGTTTCTAAATCAGACTTTTATATAATGATTAGCGCATCAAATATTTCAAAATACATAAGCAACAATGTTATAAGAAACCGTGTCGTATCAAATAAATAAATAAATAAAATAAATGGACAGCTATTCACTTCGGCTCAAACACTAACTTGAACTCAGTATAAAAGTCCTCTTTGGGGCCAAGGAAGTCATTAGAGAGTCAAGGAAATGAAGCGTTGACGCGACCAGTAGAATAGCAAGACCCCTTTTTGGCCTAATTCTAAGCGAGACTAGGTCAATATAAGCCAATGTTGATTTTTTCTGCTCTTACGTAATGGGAAAAACCTCCTGTTGCGTTAAGCATATCATTCATCAAACCCGGAAAAGAAGTAAATAGGACCGAGTCCATATCGTCCATTCCTTAAAAGACTTTTTAACTTTGGACATTCTTTATCCCAGTGCTTGAAGAGCAAACAGCTCGAAACTTTGAAAATCTTTCACTGCATACATACAAGAGAAAGCCGAACTCAGCACTTTCCACCCGATGACGGCAGGAAAGGCTACTATACAGCCCTTCATTTCACTGGTATATTAAGACCGCCGTGACCTCAATGTCGTTTGCAGTCATTTAGGTTAAACAATGTTTGAAGAAAGGGGAACCCATGACTCCGTCTATCGCAGACAAGAATACGGAATGCAAATTCATCACATAGATTAAGAATCCCTCCCCGTCAATGGTACATAACCTCCAGAAATTCACTGAAAGTGCAACCGGAACACTCCAGCTAGACTATAATTTACATGAATCTCAGCTTCTAAAATTCTGCAAAAAATTTCCTGCCCAAACTATATTACCTTCCAATGAGGCATGCAACAACGCATTGCCCGGGGCAAGCTGAACAGTTTCATGTCTTCCACACCTTAATTGTGCCATCCACAGAGGCAGTGATCATGCAGTCTTCCTTTGGATGATAACTTACACTCGTTACCTGAAAGAGAAAAGAGAGAACAACCTCAGTGAATTGGAATATTTACAACTGCGAAATTCTAGGCATCGTGATGAAGATCCCGTGCGATTTCTATTCACAACACTCCAAAGAGTCAATAGCATCATTAAAGTTTATTGAAAATAGACTGCCCTGGTGACCTTTGTTCAGGCTGGGGGAATACACTTTGTCCTCTAGGATTTTAAAGGATACTTGATTATCATCGAGCAAATGGGACTATACCGTCCCCTAGAATTTAAGGCTGACTGCTTATCATCAAGCAAATTAATATGAGCTAAACTCAACCTACAAGGAATTCTGGATGGATCTCAAGAAACAGGATGGCCCATGGAACAAAAAAAGAAAAACAAAAGTAGGAAGGATTTCCACTATCAAATGACATTCAAGCTGCAAATGGGAGAAGAAGATAAATTTTGGGCAAATCCATGTTGTCGAGGCAAGATGGAGAACTTTTACTGTGTCTGTACTTCCATTTGAAATGTTAAATTTGGAGAAGTTTCTACATTCTACCAATGCGAATTGGGCAACAGCAAGTTCAGAGGACAAATCTAAGCTTGGCACAGGGTAAGAGTCCTTTAATAGGAGAATAAGCTCTCTAGTTATTTTAGTTACTTTGGAATGAAAAACTCGGAAGCGCCAGCAATTGGAAAGGATTTGCTATTTACTCATTTAGAGGACAAAATTCATAAGTTCAGTGCAGTAGAAATGATTTTTATAGATGTAACTGCTATGCTAACAGCACAGGCAGGGGCTACTTAATCAGAAATACCAAAAAATAAATCACAAATTGATAATTGAGAAGAAAACATGACTAATCCTTTCTGTAATATCAGCATCCGGCTTGTTTCCACTAAAGTGACAACACAACATAGCACAAATGAAATACAACATATATTATGCACAATTAGCACCATGTATCAAGACATATGGTACAACAGCATAAGCAAGAAAAGACTCACCACAGAGGCATGAGCTCGGAATTTGGATATCACTGATGCATCGACCAAATCCCAGAAGAAGACATACCCATCCTCAGATCCACCAGTCACATGTGCATCAGTATTAGTAAGACAGCAATCCAATTTGTAGGACTGATGAATCATATCAAACAAGAATCATTGTTACTGCATAAGGATATGACGCCGCCATAAAGAATTGAAAGCATGAGTGCAGCGCAAAATTTTGAGTGAGCGAGTGCAACTGAATGACACATCTGCCAAAGCTGATTCACAGAGGATGTTGGGGTATCTAAACAGATTAACTTATCTTGAATCAATGGATGTATAACAGATGAAGTTTGATACCATGAGATGGCATGGCATGGAAACAAAGTGGCAATTTTCTGGTGCTCTACATCATAATGAATCACTACTGTAAGAAAAAGCGCCAAGATTTACTAAATTTTGCCATATGAAAACCTTGCAAGTATGGCCCTTATATTCTTGCAATAGCTCACCAGTAGACCTGTCATAATAAAGGACAGTTAGCAGGAGCAGTGAGGGCAATGAAGATTAGATGACTTCAATTGCTTACCTATCTACAAGACGCAAAGTTGAATCTAAACAACTAGCCAATATGCAGTTACCATCATTTGACATTGAAATACAGTTGACAGGTTGCCCCAGGTCGTCAGATATTTCTCTACATAATAGGGCGACAACACAATTATTAGAGAAATGCATCAAAATTTTCTAGCTATACAGAGATGTCAAATACTTTTATTTTATTGTGACCTTACAAAGAAAGAACAAGAAATGAATGCACAAGGTACAGCCAAAATTCACAGTTCAAAATATATTTTTGACCCTCTTCTAGGGTAGAGAGATTATCCCACTACAACAGGATCCAGATTGGGGTCTGGGTAGCAACAGAAATACATGCTGCCTCACTAAAGCATTGCTAAATGGCTGTTAACCTTTCTTAAGCTTCGAACAACAATACTTTTGTACATGGTAGTTGCTTAAGAGCAAGAAGGGATATTCACGATCACATACCTACCAATTCGAATATCAAATGTTCGAACAGTACCATCCACGCTTCCACCAATAATTTCAGTTTTTGTCAAGCAAACAGACATCACACTGTCTTGAAATGTGTCCATGATCTGCAGTTCAATCAAAAAATTCAAGTGGGTTCATTCACATCAAGAAATGTAATCAAAAAACTCAACAGCGTCAGCTGGCAAGTTACCTGAATCGGCTCAGTGCTATGAGATCTGCAGTCCCAAGCACGCATTGAACGATCATAGCCAGCTGATACTACGACAGACGCATAATCATTAAATTTTACCGCGTTCACCTGTGAGAGAAAGGGATTAGCTGGACATTATGAGAAATTTCGAGAGACATAGGCTATGGCCAGTCGAGAAAAATTTACAGTTCAAACTGTTGTGAGTGCAAACCTCGCTATCGTGCCCACGAAATTTCCTAATGACTCGGCCAGTCGACACATCCCAATAAAATATCTGCCGGTCACCACCACAAGATATCAACTTCGAATTATCCCTACATTACAAGGCGAAAAGATTCAGCATTCGGACTTGCATCATGAATTCTAAGTGGGAAAAAGGAAAGGCATCGAATAGATTTATGCATCATTTTGCTTTTCCACTTCCTAACCCAAAATGTCAACAATACAATTGAGCAATTCTCTTATCCTGACAACAGAACCAGGACACTTCTCGGTTCATCACTACACAAAACCATTTCAGAATTCACAATGTAAACGAAACTGCTCCAGCCAATCAGCTGCCACCTATCATACACAAAAATGCAAAACCAACACAAAACTAATGCGATTCACTCTTCTTCAGGATCAAAAAGCCATCTGCCCTGAGCCTCCGACCGAACACATAATTTAGAGCAAGAAAAACCTGCGGAATCGTTAGAATTGGAGAATGGGACGCGGAATGTTGGAGGAGGAGGAGGAATTACGAGGTACAGTGGACGTCGCGGACTTCGCGGCCGTGGGATTTGTAGGTCTTAATGTGGATGCCACGGTGGGGGTTCCAGAGGCGGATCGTGCGGTCCTTGCCGCAGCTGAGGCAGTAGTTACCGTCGCCGTTGAATCGGGCGGCCAGAACCGCGCCCTCATGGCCCTTGAGCACGCTCGCCTCCTTCCGAGGGAGGTCGCTCTCGCTCATCTCCCTCGAAGCTCAGAACAGCCGCCATTTTCGCTGGTGGCGGAGAGAGAATCTTAAAACGGGTGCCCGCCCGACGGGCCCGACTATCGTTACGGGCTGGACTATGACGATGATTAATGGGCCGGGCCGCGCCAAACCTTGTCCAACCTATAAATCCCTCTTATCTTTGTTTACACTTCAACAAAAATAAAAAAAAAATCTCCGTCAAAGTTTATCTCCCTTCAAAAACTTATGAAAAAAGTATTTGTGAATATAAGTTTCAAGATTTATATATATGACAATTTCAGGTGTATGGGTAAGAAAAAGTCAAATAGCGTCTGTTGCAAAAAATTGGAATTAAAAACAAAAGTAAAAATTAATTCAAACATGCTGTAAAAACTTCTTCATTTTTCAGCACATATATCCATGTATAGCATTTTTTCGGTAAACAGTAAAAGAAAAAATCATCTATGCAGATAGAAAAGCGTAAAGTCCTTGACTTTGCCAAGAGAAAATGTAAATATTTGAGGGAAAGTTGTCATAAACGTCTTATACCTATAATACCGTCGCTAATAGTGTATCAATTTACTTCTAAACCTTTTGACTATTTGTCAAATATACATTTCCAATTTAATCCTAAATATACTGATAATTTGACAATTTAGTCTTAAATCTTTTAAAAATTTGTCACTATAATCATTCCGCCCATTTATCTAAATAATAGGTTTATAATTAACTTCGTAAATTTTCAAAGGTTTAGGATCAAATTAACACAATTGAAAGGTTTAAAGCTTTCGAGAAAATTAATGGAAAAAGGATATTAAATGAGGATCTTAATGGCGACTAATAGCACTTAGACTCATCCATTCGCAAGGCAAAAATTTAGAACTGACATTTCAAAGGGCACTCAAACTAAGAAGCAAAGAACAGCATTCTCACATATTAAGAAAATTAGTCATGCAAAGTTAAATTTTACATTTATTTTCACATAGGAGCCAACAACACAATATGGGTATTCGGGTCGACATTGCTTTTTTTTTCAAGTATGATTAATAGGAAATACTCATACTACAAAAACCTAATCATTGGCTCAGCAATCTTGACCTAACAAACAAGGTAAATATAATGATCTGTATCGCAATATAACGATTTGAATCCGTAAGTCCGGTATTTTTACTGATTATCTATGTGCGAACGATGGTCACAAAATGACAAGAGGCCTTTCATAATCCTAAAATTTCCTC
>JAGVVM010003910.1:0-12366 GCA_019149425.1 Psidium friedrichsthalianum
CGGGTGGATACTGTAATATTCCTGTGAGCCTCAGCCAGATCCTTTCCTTTAGCTCTTCGTCATTTGGTACACACAGTCGCCCTTTAAACTTCAATATTCCGTCTTCAGTTACTTTGAATTCCTCTTTCCTCTCCTTAGCATCCATTATCACGATCTTCTGGATATCAGGGTCCGTAGACTGCAACTCTTTAATCCTCAATTGAATCTCGGGTTCAATCTGCAGTGTGGCCATCAAGCTTGAGAGGCTTCCTACCTCTATCTTGAATTCAGAGTCTCTGATTTCTTCTAGCAGCGTCCATTCCTTTACCATCATATGTGCGATGCTCGACTTTCAGCTCAGAGCATCTGCCACCTTATTCGCCTTTCCTGTTTGGTAAAGGATATCACAGTCGTAGTCCTTCAGCAGCTCCATCCATCGGCGCTGTCTCATGTTCAGTTCCTTCTGAGAAAACAAATACTTCAGACTCTGGTGATCCGTGTAAATCTGGAACTTCTCTCCCACCAGGTAGTGTCTCCAGATCTTCAACGCAAAAATTACGGCCGCCAACTCCAGGTCGTGCGTTGGGTAGTTCATCTCATGTGGCCTCGACTGTCGAGATGCATATGCTACTACTCGTCCATGTTGCATTAAAACACATCCTAGACCTCTTAGCGAAGCATCGCTGTAAATTTCAAATCCTCCAGGTCCGGATGGGATGGTCAGTACTGGTGCGGAAGTTAATCGATCTTTTAGCTCCTGAAAGCTTTCCTCGCACTTCGCTGTCCATTCGAACTTCGATTCCTCTTCAACAATCTTGTCATTGGAGCGGCTATCGCGGAGAACCTTTCCACAAAGCGTCTGTAATACCCAACCAGTCCAAGAAAACTTCGTACTTCGGTCATGGTTGTGGGCCTCGACCATTTCTCCACAGCTTCGATCTTAGCTGGATCCACCGATATTCCTTCTCCAGATACGATGTGTCCAAGGAACGCCACTCTGCTCAGCCAGAACTCGCACTTACTAAACTTCGCATACAGCGAGTGTTCCCTTAAGGTCTGCAGAACGGTCCTCAAGTGTTGCTCATGGTCCTCAGAGCTCTTCGAGTACACCAGAATATCATCGATGAAGACTATTACGAACTGATCCAGAAACTCCTTGAACACCCTGTTCATCATATCCATGAATGCAGCTGGGGCATTTGTCAATCCAAATGGCATGACGGTGAACTCGTAATGCCCATATCTTGTCCTAAAGGCAGTCTTCGGATATCCTCTTTCTTGATTCTTAGCTGGTGATAGCCTGTCCTTAGGTCTATCTTAGAGAACACACACGCTCCTTTCAGTTGATCGAACAGATCATCAATCCTTGGCAGAGGATATTTGTTCTTGATCGTCACTTGGTTCAGTTGTCTGTAATCTATACACAGCCTCAAGTGCCATCTTTCTTCTTAACGAAGAGCACTGGAGCTCCCCACGGTGAAGCACTGGGGCGGATAAATCCTTTATCCAGCACTCTTGCATTTGCACCTTCAATCCTTCAGTTCAGATAGTGCCATCCTATACGGTGCCTTCGAGATTGGCTCGGTCCCAGGTGCCAACTCAATCACAAACTCTACTTCACGCTCTGGTGGCAAGCCAGGCAGTTCCTGAGGAAATACGTCCGAGTAGTCCCTCACTACTGGCACGTCCTCTAGCTTCACTTCTTGTGTCGAGGAATCTATTACTGATGCTAGAAATCCTAAGCAACCCTGATCCATCAGCTTGGTTGCTTCTAGTGCCAAAATCCAAGGTATTGAGGTTCCACCTCGGTTTCCCTTAAACTCATACTCAGGCCCATCTACTGGGTTCAGCCTTATTATACTTCTACTGCAGTCAATGACTACTCCATGTCTAACCAACCAATCCATGCCGACAATTATGTCGAAATCGTACATGGGCAGAACAGCTAAGTCAATCTTCTCAACTCTATCCCCTAAAATTATCTCGCACCCCTCACATCCTATCACAACAATTACTCTATCCTTCAACGGGGTAGCCACATGCAACTTAACATCCAACGGTCTAGTTTCTATTCCAGCCAACGCAGCAAAACGTGCAGATATGAACGAATGGGATGCACCAGGATCGAATAAAGCATAAGCGGTGTGACCACACAGAGAGATAGTACCTGTGATCACCCATGGCGCATTCTCAGCATCCTTGCGCGCCACAGCATAGACTCGTCCCTGAGCAGGTGGACGGTTCAGAATTCCTTGCGGGGCATTGACCATCTGCGGCTGCTGCTGCGGTTGGAACGGGGGTCTTGGTCCATTCTTCGGGCAGTTCCTATGAATATGCCCCAACTGACCACATTTGAAGTATCCCCCAGTCTTCTTCGGGCAAGGGCTGTTCCCATGCCTTCTGCCATAATCACGGCAGTTCTGATTCCCGGGTGTGACGGCTTTCCCAAAGTTCTCCTCGCAGGTGGGACGAACCTACGGGTGTCCTTCATCGGCCTCTTGCCGAAATCTCTAAAGTTCCTCCCTGGCATAAACCGCGATCTAGATGCGGCAGCCTTCTCCTGCAGATCTCGCTCTATAGCCAGAGCTCGTTCATAAATCTCATTGTAGTCTCTCAGTCCGGTGGCGATCATCATACTCTTCAGCTCGGGCCTCAGACCTTCTCTGAATCTTCTGGCTTTGTCCCATGGGTCCTCAATCAGCCTCCGAGCAAACTTGGATAGCCTGGCAAACTCGCCCTCGTATTGGTCCACAGTCATCGACCCTTGGCGAAGTCTAATGAACTCCTCCATCTTTCTCTCCTGGGCTGCCTCAGAGAAATACTTTCCGTTAAACGCTGCGCAGAAGGCGGCCCAGTTTGGCCTCATGTCGTCGGGAAAGACTCGCCCTCTGGTGGCCTTCCACCAATCATCAGCGGTATTCTGAAGCTGGTACGTTGCGAGTGAAACCTTCTCTTCATCAGTGCATCCAAGCACTGTAAATGCCTTCTCCAGCTGCTCGATCCACGAGGCAGCTTGTCACGCCCCGAACCCCAATCGAGCTCGCGACACCCCTGTTCATAAACATCAACGAATCCTGCGTACACCTGGCCTACGAGTAGCGACGGCCCAGGATGCTCATCGCGGCCAAGCGACGCTAGCGCAAAATGACAACAATCTAAAACCTGCGGAAGCGTGCCTTCTACACATGCATGCATACATAAGATAGTAGGGTAGCGAGGAAGGACAAGAACACTTTTACAAAAGATAATACACATCATATATATATATATAGAGCGTTAGATACAGACTCCCAAAAGAAAACCTCATCTATGGTCATGCTATCCGCACTCTCAAAAGACTAGACCAGAACATCGGGACTCAGTCCACTTCGAGCTCCTCCTCGGGATCCTCCTCGGGGTCCTCCTCGGGGTCCTCCTCGGGATCCTCCTCATCTGTGTCCATGGCGTCGCCCTCCTCGTGACCATCGACCTCGGAACGTCCTGGGGACGGTAACTCCTGCAGTGGGTCGGGGTCGATCACCTCACCACCATACTCGGCTGGCTGCAGCAGGATCGGGTCGTCCTCCATGGGAATCGGGGAGTCTCTCTGGGGTCCCTCGAAGCCATACAGGCCCTCTCTAAACCAGGCATCGTATCTATGGGGTACAAGATAAGGTCCACCCTGATCTACTAACACAGTGGTCACATGCCTATGCCACAGAGTGGCGTGCATATCAAAATGGAGGGTGATCTCGGTGTCCATCTGTACTGGTAGTCCAAAAAGCATCGGCGGTGCAGCCATCATGGGTGACCTGGATCTGTAAAAGAAGGGCAACCACCGCCCATGAGTTGAAACTCAATAAGCTCACCGCTAATCCTAACGTAGGATAGTGCATACTAGCGGGGTTGGTCCTATTCAGTGGACTAGGTTCACGGTCTAGGGCTCAGTCGCTCTCAGTTTCATCGGTGCTAGCACCCTCAACACGAAAATAAATAGGCAAGGTATATCGATACGATTTACAAGATACAGACAGGCAATAACAGCAGTCAATCACAATGCCATATGCAATGAATCAGGCCTCAGTCGGCCATGTCGGTTCCCAGTGGAACATGCCCGTCTATCACTCCAATTCCCATCAGGGCTCATTCTCAGCCAGTTGGCAAATACCACACTGCGTCTCGAACGCCTTACGTTGGTCTCCCTTTTCCCTCCATTTCCCTTCTGGGCACATTCTCACGTCACAACTCTGGTGACTCATGCCATGCTCTCAATGAATGCGGGGCCACGTGATTGCAATCAGCGAATCAGACATAGAGCATGCATGAAATGGCACAGATGCACAGGTACAGCTCACATCAAGCAGCCATCAAACATTCATGTGCTCAACCAGCCGAGCCATACGAAATTCAAGGCCCCATGCACAATTCCTTAGTCAGGCAGGTTCGATCGGGTATCACATACTAATTCTCGGATCAGACCCATAACAATTGGGCTCTCATTTTTGCGGATCCGATAACCCGGCCTAAGCCCAACACCCGTGTTAGTCCCCTGGGAGTTGGTAACTCCCGACCAATGATTTAACGACTTGACAATTCTTCGGGTGTAGTTGAATTAGGCTTAGCTTGGTTTAAGGCCCAATTAGAGGATTCAAGATCAAATGGGCCTAAAGCCCGATCCAAGGCCCAAGGCCCACAAAGGTAATTAGGTTCACTAAGGTAAGTCGGCCCATTACGAAGTTTTAAGCCCATTAGTCAAGCTAGGCCCATTAAGGTTCAAGGTTGAATGAAATGGGTTAGGCCCATTAGATCAAGCTGGGCTTATTAAATTAAGTTGGACCCATTTGGTGTCTAAGGCCCATTAACCAATCTTGGGCCCATTAATTAAATCTTAAGTCCATTATGTAATTAAGGCCCATTATTAATAAATTTTCGTGCAGGGCCCAAGCCCATTTTCTAAGATTAGCCAATTAGGCCCAATTAGGTTATTTTAGGCCCATTTAGTCATCCTAGGCCCATGTACATTAGTGGGCCTCATAAATTAATGTTCAAGATTATAATTTGGGCCCATCCATTTCAAATTTTCGTCCACATATGGCCCATCATTCCCATTCGGCCCAATTTGATTAGTTTAGGCCCGAATAGCTTAA
Source organism: Psidium friedrichsthalianum (assembly GCA_019149425.1). NCBI lineage: Eukaryota > Viridiplantae > Streptophyta > Magnoliopsida > Myrtales > Myrtaceae > Psidium > Psidium friedrichsthalianum. The sequence continues at coordinate 5,106 of JAGVVM010003910.1, forward strand.
AATTTAATTCCCAAGCCCATTATAACCCTTAGGCCCATTAGTCCACACGCCCATTACACAATTCCCAGCCCATTCGCATAGTTTCAAGGCCCAATCTCTCTCCTCACGCGGCCCACACACACGGCCCATTAGTAAACCGAATGGCCTAAGCCCAATTAGCATCAAATTACACATAATATCCACAAATCACCATGATTAGCAACTAATCCAACCAATCACCCATGCATACAACTAGCCTAAGTCAAGATTAGTGGGTAAAGCTTACCTAATAAGGGCCGGGACGGCGGCTGGTCGGCGGAGACGGACGGCAACGACGGGGCGGCTACGGGCGGCGTTCACGGGCTAGGCGAAACCGAGAGGGAGAGAGAGGAAATGAGGTCGGGTCACGACTCAAGGAAGCTTCGTGGCCACGGAAATGGGGAGACAAGGGACTAGAGGGTACTCACCGTCGCTTGAGGAGGCTGGACGGCGGCTTGTGGCGGCCGGATGTGGACGACGACGGCGACGAAGGACGGTGGACGGGCGGACGACGGGCTGGCCGAGGGAAAATGAGGGAGTCACGGTTTTGGTTGGGGTCTCTAAGGTCACGAAATGAAGAGGGGAAGAGGGTTCGAAGCTCACCTTGGCGTGGAGGAGGTCGGCCGGCGGTGACGGAGGCGGACGGCGACGAACGGCTCACGGTGGACGACCGGCGGAGGAGGAAGGGACCGAGAGGGAGAGAGAGACTTCGGGTGAAGGAGAGGGGGTGGCCGAAAAAATGAGGGAGGAGAGAGAGTGAGGGATTATAATCTAATAGAATAAGGGGAAATTAGATTATAGTGGGTTAGGTAATGGGATTTTTGATGTGAAGTTGTACTTGACAAGCCTTGGGAATTGTGCCATGATGTGATTGATTGATTGATGTGACATCCAATTGATGTGACATCTGATTTGACTTGCCTCGATTTGCGTGCCAAATGCACCGATCGGGTCCCGAGCGCGAACGGATTTTGGACAGGATTTGGTGTCGGTCTATCGAATCTACTCTCAAAAATCCTAGTTAGTCTCGTTCTGAGGTCTGAGCATTTACCGGGGGCATTTCGGTAATTCTCCATTCACGTCTTGCTTCTCGACGTGCACCGGCTGGTCTGACCTTCAGTCGACGTTTTGGAAACTGACTTCATTTCCTCATTGTGTTTATCTTACTGATTCGATTGTCCAATGTCGGATTTCATTTTGTGGTCAAATTCATTAAATACCGACCCTGTCTCAGTCTCAGACAACGGGCGGCTGATTGGGAAAAATTCCCAGATAGCCTTTCCCCTTCGGTTGGTCATCCCAGGGTAGCTAATCCTGAGTGAGCATCGACCAGAGTGTATTAACGAAGTATTTCCATTCATTTAGAAATTCTGACAATTGGGTCGAATTTTTCAGACTGTTACACAGCTACCTCAGGTCCTCCAGTGCCATCAAATTTGAGGGTTGTAGCTTCAGGAACTGTTCCACGATATGATGAGTCTGACGCCCTCCATTGCCATGCCCATTGCCCCCATGGGCTCCATTTGCAGCGGCCAAGGCGGCCTCAGCTGCTTGGGCAACGGTGGCAGCTCTCTCAGCAGCTTGCCTACCCATTAAATTGCTAACCTCGGTCAGCACCCTCATCATCTCCTCAATTCAAGGGTCTCCTTCAGGTGCAGGTGCCATTCACTCGATGCACCAGCACTGGGTCTTCTGCCCCTATTGCTCATCTTACTAGTCCTTTCTCACACCTAGACCAAATAAAATTCCATTCAGGAATTTGAAATCCTATGACTAACAATCAAGCTTTCGCCTACTGTCGCGTCTACCGACATGAGTATGCAAGTAAAGTTCGCTGCAGCTTTTAAATGCAATTGGACTCGGAAGACACCTAGACTCACCCTGACGATGCCTAACCCAGGCCACTCTATTCGCCACCTCAACTAGAAGCCTGTCAGAAGCCGCTCCTTGATCGGGTCTCTGCCCCGGCGACCACTCCCCGCCCTCCTCATTTCTTGGTGCGAACAGTTGTCCTTAGTTACCCACAGCCTGAGAGAATCCCGTTCCACGTGTCCCACACCACGCTTCATCACAGTTTTTAGACGTCCCGTCAGACCTGTCCCATACCAGGCTGACGGTTACCCAGCCCAATAAAATATGATGCATGCGCTTTTTTAAATCCCAAACTTTATTTTGAATCGACTTCATTTTAAACCATTTTCTTTTGATGCAGAAACCATGCAATGCATGATGGTCAAACAGCGCACGACAGCCGACTAGGCATACAAACACAAGCAGTATTACCTAGCAATTAAGCAACCAGCAATCGGCACTCAAAGCACCAACTCAGGGGCTATGCTTTAGAACCGTCCTCATGTCCTGACGCATCTGCAAGTTTAGTCTGAAATACCATAGTCTATGACTACAACTAGACTAACCATCTCTCTGCAAGCACATGCGCCAATCATTCATGCTTCCTACCCTTCCTGATCCTTAGTCTAAGGTCTGTCTTCTAACTACCCCAAAATCATCAGCTTATCCTCCAACTCCTCGAACGTTCTCGTATCGGGTTGACCTTGCTCCTGATACCACTTCGAACTGGGATGTCACGCCCCGAGTCCCAATCGAGCTCGCAACATCCTGCTCATATTCGTAAACGAACTACCTATGGCCGTACGCCTGGCTTACGACTTGGCGACGGCCCAGGACGGACAAATCGCGGCCAGACGACGCTATGGTCTAGCGCAAAACCTGAATCTGCGGAAGCGTGCCTTCTACACATGCAACATGCTCAAGTTATAGGGTGTATGAAAGACAAGAAAACTTTTGACAAAAGGAAAGAACAAAACCCAACATATATATATAGTCGAGCGTAGTAAAGACCCCCCAAAAGAAAACATCAACTATGGTCAGACGTCTACGCCGCACTAACTCCAAAGATCCTGAAACCAGCGACAGTTGGAAATCAGTCTCCCCCAGGCTCCTCCTCCGGGGCCCGCTCGGGGTCCTCCTCTGTATCCCCTTCCCTCGTCAGTGTCCAAGCGCACCCTCCTCGTGGCCGTCAATCTCAGAACGTCCTGGGTCCGCAACTCCTGCAGTGGGTCGGGATCGATAATCTCGCCACCATACTCGGCTGGCTGCAACCAGGATCGGTCGTCCTCCATGGGGATCGGAGAATCTCTCTGGGGTCCCTCAAAACCATACTCCCTCCCTATACCAGGCCTCGAACCTATGGGTAACAATGTAGGGTCCACCTTGATCTACTAGTACAGTCGTCACATTCCTATGCCACATCACAGCATGCACGGTGTAATTTTTGATTTTTGGAGTAGGAATTCATAGACTGTAAATTTCGAGGACGTAATTTTCTATAAGGAGGGAAGAATTTGTGACAGTCTGAAATTCGACCCCATTTTGTCAGAATTTTCTAAAGAATGGAAACGCTTCATTAATACACTCTAGTCGACGCTTCTCAGGATTAGCTACCCTGGATGACCAACCGAAGTGGAAAAGCTAATCCGGGATTTTTCCCAATCAGCCGCCCGTTGGTCCGAGACTGAGACAGAGTCCGGATTTAATGAAATTTGCCACAAATGAATCCGACATTGGATAATCGAATTAGTAGGATAAACACAATGAAGAAATGAAGTCGGTTTCAGAAATGTACAACCGAAGGTCGGCAGCCCGGTGCACATCGAGAAGCAAGACGTAAATGGAAAATTACGCCGAAATGCCCCCGGTAAATGCTCAGTCCTTAGAATGAGGTTTATCAATTTTTAGGATTTTTTGAGAATAGAATCGTCAGACCGACACCAAATCCTGTCCAAAATCCTTTCGCCTCGGGACCCGATAGGTGCTTTGGCACGCAAATCGAGGCAAGTCAAATTCAAGTTGTCACATCATCGGATGTCCACATCAATCAATCAAGTGTCAAATCAATCACATCAACACATCAATCATGCACATTTTTCCAAGAATGTCAATCACTCCCATCATGGCACTATTCCCAACACTACTCCCACTATTTGGATTTTATTTGATTTTATTAAACATTAATAATCTTTCCCCTCTCTCTCTCCTCTCTCATTTTCGGCCAACCTCCCTCCCCTCTCTCATCCCGAATCCTCTCTCTCCCTCACGGCTCCCTCTCGCCCGTCGTCCGCGCCAACGCCGCCGTCCGCCAACCGTCCGCCGCCGGCCGACCCCTCCGCGCCTAGGTGAGTCCTCTATGGCCCTTCTCCTTCCATTTTCGCGGCCATGACCCCTTGAACCGGACCCGTCTCATCTCCTCCTCTCTCTCGTCCGCGTGAAAGCCGCCCGTGCCGTTCCCATCGCCGTCGTTCACGCACCGATCCACGTCGCGTCCGTCTCGTCCCCGTCCCGGTAAGCCCCTCGTCCCTTCCGTTCGTGGCCCTTTGTGCCCTTGGTTGAGGCCGAACCGATACCCAACGTCTCTCTCTCTCTCCTCGTTTGTCCTACGCTCGCCCGACCGCGCCCGAAATCCTCCGTCCACCGCCACCGTCCGCCCTTCACCGACCAAATAGGTAAGCTCCATCCTCTAATCTTGACCTAGGCTAGTTGTATATGTGGTATGGGACGTGTGCTAGTACTATCAAGATGGTTATGGCTTAATATGTGCAATTAGGCTTAAGTGTGTATTAGGGTTAATTATGAATTTGTGAATGGGCCTAAGGTGTTGGGCTGTGGTTGATTGAATTGGGCGAAAATTTTTTCTCTAGTGGGTCCGAAATTTATGGGCCTAGGCGTGAGGTTGTTGTGGGCCTAGGCAACTATGGGCTTGGGGTTCTAATTTTACACTAATGGGCAATTTTGGAACTCTTTGGCCCAAATTGGATAATGGGCCATATATGGACGAAAATCACAAGTGAATTGGGCCTAAATTTATAAATTGGAATAGATTAAAAGATAGGCCCAATAGTGTGCATTGACCTAGGGATGCCTAAATGGGCCTAAAATAGACTAATTGGGCCTATTGACTACTTTTGAAAATGGGCTTTGGGCCCTAACACGAAAATTTACAATAATGGGCCTGAATCGTATAATTGATTTTTAAATTGTTCAATGGGCCTACATTTGGTTAATGTGCCTTAGATACTCATTGGACCCAACTTAATTTAATAAGCCCAACCTTGGTCTAATGGCCTAAACCCACTTCACTTAACCTTGAATCCTATTGGGCCAACTTATAATGGGCTTAGAACACTGTAATGGGCCCGACTCACCTTAATAGACCTACTTACCTTTGTGGGCCTTGGGCCCCTAGAACGGCTGCGGGCCCGTTTCAATACCTGAACCCATTAAATGGGGCCTCGAACCAAACTAGCCAAATCAACTACATCCGAGGGATTGATAAATCACTAATCATTAGTCGTGGGCTTACTAACTCCCAGGGGACTAACTGGGTGATTTGGACTTAGGCCGAGTTATCGAGTCCGCTAAGATGAGTTCAAATTTACATGGGTTTAACCTAGAAATGGTAATGTTTTTCTATTGAGCCCTGTCTGGCTGGGAACTGGGTGTGGGGCATCTGATCTTTATAGTTGGCTTGACAGACGTGTTTACTTTGATGAATTCTTGAGGTTGCTCTGTACTTGTGGCTCTATATGCCACTGCATGCATGCTCTAGGTCTGATTTTTGCTGTTGAATCATTGGGCCCCGCATACATTGGAGAGCCATGGGCAGTGAGTCACCAGAGATGTACCATGTTGATGAGCCCCTGAGGCGTCTTTACGCGGGGAATTAGGAGAGATAACGGGTGACCTTACTGGCGTCAGACACGCAGTTTGTGATATTTTGCCGAGTGGCACTGTTGGATGAGCCCTAGAATGGGAATTGGAGTGATAGACGGGCTGATTCCCATTGGGATCCGATATGGCCGGCTTAGGCCTGCATCAGTTTGTATATAGCATCATGTTTATTGTCTCTTGTGCCCGTCTGTATGATAGGAACTGTATACTGCTTGAATGCACGTGTGTCTATACATGTTGGGTTTGGTACCGAGGGAATTTATATAAAAGTAACTGAGAGTGTCCTGAACCCTGGACCGCAAACCTAGCCCCTGGATGGACCGACCCCCACTAGTAACGCTATCCTACGTTAGGAATTTGTGGTGATCTTATTGAGTTTCGCTCACGGCGTGGTTGCCCTATCATCTTAACCAGATCCAGGTCACCCAGTGATGGCTGCACCGCCGATGCTTTTTTGGACAACAACATATATATAATAGTCGAGCGTTAAGTACAGCCCCAAAAGAAAACATCAACTATGGTCAAGACGTCTAACGCTCGCACTAACTCCAAAGATTCCTGAACCAGGCGACAGTGGCACTCAGTTCCTCCCAGGCTCCTCCTCGGGTCCTCCTCTAGATCCTCCTCTGGGATCCTCCTCGTCATATCCGATAGCGTCACCCTCCTCGTGGCCGTCAATCTCAGAACGTCCTGGGACGGCAAGCTCCTGCAGTGGGTCGGGGTACAGATCACCTCGCCACCATTACTCGGCTGCTGCACAGGATCGGGTCGTCCTCCATAGGGATCGGAGAAGCTCTCTGGGGTCCCTCATAGCCATACAGGCCCTCCCTATACCAGGCCTCGAATCTATGGGGTACAGGTGGGTCCACCCTAATCTACTAGTACAGTTCGTTCACATGCCTATGGCCACATCACAGCAGCATATCAAAATTGAGGGTGATCTGGGTACATCTGGCACTGCAGTCCAAAAAGCATCGTGGTGCACCTCACGGGTGACCTGGATCTGTAAAATGAGGCAACCACAGCGAGTGAGTCGAGACTCAGCAAGCTCACGCTAATCCTAGCGTAGATAGCGTATACGAGTGGGGTCGGTCCTATCCAGAAGGCTAGGGTTGTGATCCAAGGGTTAAGGCCCTCTCAGTTACCCTCGGTTAACCAGATCCCAACGGTATGAACAAACGTGCAATTCTAGCAATATAGTTCATATTTACACAGACGGGTACAAGAAACGTCCAAACATGAGCCATATGCAAGCTGATACAGCTCAACCGGCCATAAACGGATCCCAATGGATCATGCCCGTCTATTCTCAATTCCCATCAGGGCTCATCCAACAGGGCTCTCACGGCAATTCACAACTGCTATCTGCGCCTTACGTTGGTTTACTCCCTTTTCCCTTCATTTCCCCGCGTAACAACGCACTCTGGGGCACCTTCTCTTTGTGTTGGGTCACATCTCTGGTGCCTCATGCCATGCTCTCAATGTATCGCCGGCC
>JAGVVM010003911.1:0-22623 GCA_019149425.1 Psidium friedrichsthalianum
TATATATTTCTCATCTCTCTCTCTCTCTCTCTCTCTGCAGTACGTCCCCTTTCATGTGCCCCCGAAAGAACTGTAGCCAGGCCTCGCCGGGTCCCCCTCAAAGCCTTAGGCCGGGTTGTGTGACCCTTGCCCGCCCGCCGCCGCAGCATCGACATCTGTAACAGAGAGCCGAGGCGCCAGAAGGGAGATCGCGTCCAAGTGAGGCTTCGGATCATGTTATTGGAGGCGAACTTGATGGGGGCTCAATGCTGCCGTAGAGGGATAGGTGGAGGAGGAGGGGCCCCAGAAAGTGGTTCATCGTTCTTGATGACGGTGGCATTGCTAGAGAGGACAATGATACCGAGCACGGTTGTGCTTAATCTTGCAAGGGAAGGCATGGCCGAGGGAGAGAGAGGAGAGAGAGCGGTGGTAGGTGAGTTAGATGAAATGGAAAAAGGAAAAGGAAAAAAAAGGAAAGATAACACAGGAAAGAACAGACAAAGGAAAAAAGAAAGAAAATAGAAGAAAAAAAAAAAAAAAAAAAAAAAGGGGGCGGGGGGGAAAAATCAAAAAATGCAGAAAAAAAAAAAAAAAAACAATGAAACCCCTGCCAGGACCTTTTTTGAAAAAAAAAAAAAAAAAACAAAAGAATGGCACTTCAAGTCCTATTTTTTGAGAAATGAAAGCATTGGGGCAATATTTTTTGGCATTTTCCCCCAAAAATTTAACAAAAAAAGCCCTATAAAAAAAAGGTACAGAACCAAGTGGTGGGCCTTGTTAGAGCCCTCACGCCGTCACCTCCACAATTCATCGGTAATGGCTAACTGTGGTGGAGCATGGATATTGGCGGTCGTACGAGCCCAGCTGGTTGCAAGCGAGGGTCACTGCCCTTAGCCAATCTGGCGAGGGTCGGTGACCCTTGTCACAAAGGCGGTGAGGGCCTATGATCACAGTGGGGCACAAGCGGTAGCTACCTGGTTCTAACATTTACCTTTTTTTAAAATTAAAATTTTAAGCGAATTTTTCATTTTTCTTTTATAAAGGATTTGTACTTTAATTTTTTTTTTTTTGTAAGCTTTTCTTTTTTAAATATATTTTAAATAAAACTAAACTTGTATTACAAAATCGAAATTGAAGCCAAACCAACATTGTCATACTACACATCATGTGTTACCAAGTATGAGAGAGAAAATATTAAAAAAACATCATCATTTTTTGGGAATAAATGGGAAGGACTCGTTTGCATTAATTTGAAAAATATTAGACTTGATTACAATTTTTTGTCATAGTTTTAGGATTCCAATTCCACTTTCCCGTTGACAAATTTTTATAGGATCTTTATTGGACATGTCTTTGAATTTTTAGACTTTTTTTAATTATTTTTTAGTTTATTAAGTTCGTAATTTTTATTTTTTAATATTTTTTTTTTCAAAAACAAAAAAGAAAATTTTAGCTTTTTTATTTTTGTAAACTAATTAAGTTTGTATTTGTTTTTTATTTATTTATTTTTATTGCAACAAGACCTTCGAGCAAGCCACGCCAACTTAAATATTAGTAAAATCAGTGAGTCGTCAGATTTCTAACAAATGCATATCTGGAGATGCATTCAAATGATCGTTTTTGAAAAGAAAAATAGCACTAAAGTGATCTCCGTACACAACTTTTGACCACTTATATTATTCTTTTCCCGATAAACGGGCATGGGACTTTGGCAGCCTTGTTTTCTTCTCTCTCTCGCATTTCCTTCATACTTATAGAAATAGAACTCCAAGATGTGGAAAATATCATAGCATAGCAAAAGACCAAAAAGGAGGAGGATTAGTAAACCAATATGGACCAAGAGATGACCTTTGCTACCCAATCCACGGCTAGATTGGCGCTCCTAAGACAAGAGGCCAGAAAACACCAAACAAATCTCTGTATAATAAAACAATATCCTCTACATTTGTCAGCGATAATTACTAGTAGTTTTTATCCTTGGACATATTCATGGCCACAAACTTTAGACCATGCTAGAGACTGTAGAGGACTGATTCTAGAGGAGTCTTGCTACTCCCGAAAATTTATCCGTACTTCAAACTCCTCCTTGATTAATTTTGGTAATATTTGGAGCATGATTTGCAATGTCTCAATTTGACTTGCGGTAATGCTTTAGTAAATATGTTTGTTACTCAATCCTCAGTTTTGCAATACTTGAACTCAATCTCTCTCTTACTTTTTTTTTTGGGGGGGGGGGGGGGGGGAGGGTAAGATATGTATTAGCTTTTTCAAAAATGTGCGATTACAAGAAAAGCCGAGACATAAAAACCTCGTACAATCATGACAGCAAAGGCTATCACAAAATGTGCAAAGATGTAACAGCAAGAGAAAACACCAAAGCGCAACAGCAGGCAAAAACCGAACAAAGCTAAGAAGAGGCGGCAAAACAACCGCAAGGAAGCTAAATAAAAATATCAGTAGAGATGCCCCACTTCTCTTGGATCCTCCTGTTGGACGACAAGTCTTCAATCGGTCTTAGGGACAAACCTCGATCCGAACCAACTTTGAGAGGTGGAGCGCAATGGACGGCATAAAGTAGGGGCGGGCACGGAACAGGCATTGTTCCGCTTGGTCCAAATGACATAGCAAAGTGCTGCAAGGAGAATTGAGCAATATGATCACAGAAGGAGGACCGCTTGAAGGACCGACCAATCCAAGTAATGGTGTCTCGCCAAGATCTGTTCTGCCAAGTAAGGCACACAATTGGTGGCCCAAAATCGGGCAAGAGAGCTAGCAAAAGGGCACCCAAAGAAGAGATGCTCGATGGAATCCGGTCTACACAGGCAAAGGCACACGTCCCTTCGGTAATCCGACGATAAGAGAGTAAATAAACTTGAGTAGGCAGCTTATTGAGGGAAATCAGCCACAACAAAAACGCGTCTCTCGGCACAAGATTATTGTTCAAGACAAAGGAACTCCATGGAATCTCTCTCTTACTTTGCACTTCTCATAAGTGATATTTGATGACAATATATTTGGTTCTAACGTGAAAATTTGAATTTTTTGGGATAGTGATCGCCTACTTATTGTTGTAAAATATCGGAGTTGGTTCAGTCTACACTTCTCCAATGTCTTCTAGTATTCGTCGAAGCTGTACTGGCTTCTGCAGTATACTATGCCTCTGAGTGTTGCTTTTGGATGTCACTTGGAACATTCCAGCACCTAATGTAAATATGAAGCCAGCGGTACACCTCCTATTGTCAACTAAGCTTACCAGTCATTGTCGAAGTAACCAAGTACCTTTGTGGTTGTTTGATTCTTACAAAATTGCGATAACCGTAAGTCCTTGTAGATCATGGATTCTTGTCATAGTTCCAAATTGAAGTGGGTGTTGACTTTGCCATGAATCGTGATAGTAGACACTTGTGTACATAATATTTACACTTAAAGCTAATGAGTTATGGCCGGCTAAGATTACATTAACTGCTTCATGCCACACCAAATTCCTTAATGTGATATTTTTCTAACACAACTCACATTTGAAACTCGATAACCTCTCCGTCACTTCTGAGCTTAGTATTTGGAAGGTACGCACACGTTCATCACTGATCTTAACGTTGGACCCATTTTTCATTTAAAAGTTTAAGTCAATAAATTATGAGCCAATTATAATATATTAACTGATTCACAGCACATCAATTCTATAATGTAAGACTTTATAACACAATTCACATATGCATCTCAGTATTTCTTCAAAAGGAAGACGGATCTTGATTCCATTGCAACTTCCATTGGATTGTTCTTCTTTCGTGATGATCGACCACCTCGACCTCACTCTCTTCGCTCTCAGGTCTCGGGAACGAGGCCGGAAGTATTTAGGAGCATTAAATCTCCAAATTTTAGAGATTCATTTTTGAGAGGCTGATTAATCATTTAATTAATTAATTACTTGATCAAAGAGTAATGATGCCTCTCAATAAAGGAAGCCGTCGCCACATGCTGATATCGCTTTTTCTCTGGTTATATTTTGAGAGGGGGGTTGTTTGACTTTATGCACAAGTGATTGACTTCCAAATTACCTTTATTTAGTGGTGAAGGAACGTGTGGCGAGTACGAAGGCTTGAAACCTATGATTAAACTAAAGATTAAGTTAGCTCTTTTAATTTGGGAGTACAACTGCCTTTGGGTGACATCATGGGTCAACATTCACGCCCCAGACAAGTTTACCTTCTTGGTCCAGTCAAAAGCAAGTCTATATCCTTGTCGGTTAATGATCTAACTAGTGGTTCAAATATAGAAGGAAAAAATACCCAAAAAAAATCATTATATCAATATCAATTCAATCATAAACTTTTCAATTGGAATAATTTAATCCTAAAATTTTTTACATTGGTACCAGTTTAGTCCATCCAATCAAGTTAGCCCGAAGTTGTTGACACGGACGCTAACCATCTTATGTGGTACGGCTGTTTTGATGCCGACATCTTATATATTTTTTTTTAAGTATTTTTTTTTTCTATACTTTTTTTTTTAGGCAACAGGCGTGGGTTGGCCTGGTAAAGGAAAAAAATTGGGCGGCTAGAACATAGGTTGGAAAAATCTTGGGTTGTATTTGATATCTGTTACAATGTGGGCAAAATCTAGGGTGGCCTAGAGGCTAGAACATAGGGGTATCATTAAATTAATTACCAATTTAAATCAACAAGTCGGGGCCGCATTTACTGGTGGGACCCCTTGTATTGAAATTTCTTCTTGGAAATCCATGTGCAAGTATTTACCACGCTCTCCGAAAGCACGCAGTCCCATGCATTTTGCACCATATTCATGGTGGGATTCATCACATATTCGTATTCAACAGCGTATATGAGCTCAAGCTACATGTGTGCTCGGTCCATGCAATTAATCGTTTTCGTCCAGTTGTGAATTGTTGGGTCATCCCACATAATTGTGGAACGTGCTCACAATCCGTTTATAAAAATTGCGTTTGGTAACATTTTCATTCCCATAATCAATTTGTGTTCAAAGATAGTTTTTTCTATTTCTATTCTCCGAACGAATTTCTGAGCAGAAGAATGCGTTTGGTAACTATACAAGATTTTTATTTTCGGAATAAAAATTCAAGATACTCTACGATGGCCTTAGAAAATTCAAGATAATAGTTAGTAAGGGTGCCAAAAATACCGAAGCCGTCTCAATTAGACTCGAAAATTTTAGAGTTTTTTCTTTTTGTTCCAATCGAGTCAGGCTGGTTAATGAGTACATGATTTTGGGCAATTCGGTGGTTCGAGTCGAGTAGGGCCGGTTCGAGTCGATTTTTTTCCCTCTTTTTTTTTCACTCCTTCTCCATCTTCCCTCTCATCCGCATCTCACCCGCATTCCAAGAATTCTAAACAGAATTATAATTAATCAAAATATAGTACTTAAAAATACAATCCAAAAATTGATAATATATAACTCCGTCCTCCTCATCGAGCCCCACCACACCGACCTTCGATAAACAAAAAAAATATGGGACCTAATAAAATTCAAGTGTTAACATAATTCATCTATGTATATACAAAGCATTCGAATACGAATTTAAGTGTTGTTTCGTTGTTGTCAATTCTTTCATGGTGTATATGAATTTCGATGCGTCTTCTGTAAAATGTATCTGAGGTTTTTGAAAGAAAAATCATAACGAAGAAATTAAATCGATTATTTTGATTTTATCTTGACATATTTTGATGACAAGTATTCTAAGTAAGCAAAAAGTATAAATGGTCTAAAAAAAACCCAAAATGGAAACCGGCTGAACTAGGCCCGACAACTTGGGTGTATGTGGGTTGGGTTGGGTTATGCTAAGATTATTTCTCTAAAATGACCTTATTTCTAATTTATTTTTGGGAACAAAAAAGTAATTTTTTTATTTCTTATTTCTATTCTAAAATCTATTCCCTAGCCATTGATCTATTCTAAGGAGCAGAAGAACAGTAAAACAAATAAACGGAAACCTTACCAAAATAGGCCTTAAGTGTGTGGAAAAGGCTCACCCTTTGGTCTAGCTTTGAGATGAAAAAGGCCAAAATTACTCAACACTTGCATTTAAATCATAACTTAGGTTACCAATAATTCTTAACCTAGAGAGGATTAGGATTGTTGTTGCTCGACCAAGTGAGGACCTTTGAGCCTTCTTTTGGAAGTGAGAAAGGCACGAGACCACCCAACATGAATATACATCCATCCAGGCCCAGCTTTAGATACTGGCCCTGTTTGGTTCAGCATTTGCAAGGAGCTTTGGACCCCTAAAGGGGTTTGGCCAAGTGCAAATAGCGTTTGGTTCAATTTTAGAAGACTTTGGGCAAATGCAATTGCATCTCCAAAACTCCTCAAGGGCCTTTAGGCAAAAGTACCTCAAGAGGTACTTTGGGAAGTTGCATTTCCAAAATGCAACTACAATTTTTTATTTTTATTTTTTATTTTTTATTTTTTATTTTCTGTTTTCTTTTAAGAAAGTAATTAAAAAATAAAGTAATTAAAAATAAAAAATAATTTTTCGAAAATTTAAAATTTTAAAAATTTTAAAAGCGAAACAATGAAAAATAAAAAATAATTAATTAAAATTAATTAAAAATAAAAAAATAATTAAAGAAAGTAATTAAAAAATAAATTAATTAAAATATAAAATAATTTTTTGAAAATATAAAAAATATAAAAATTGAAAAATCGAAACAATGAAAAAAAATTAATTAAATAAAATTAATTAAAAATAAAAAAAATAAATTAAAGAAATTATTTAAAAATAAAAATAATTTAAAGAAATTAATTTAAAAAATAAAAAATAATTAAAGAAAGTAATTTAAAAATAAGAAATAATTAAAGAAAGTAATTTAAAAATAAAATAATGAAAAATAAAAAATAATTTTTTCTTAAAAATAAAATTAAAAAATCGAAATAATTAGAAAAAACAAAATAATTAAAGGAATTAATTAAAAATAAAAAATAAAAATAAAAATAATTTAAAAATAGAAATATAATATTAAAAATATAATTAATTAATTAATAAAAAATAAAAATATTTTTTTGAAAAAAATTATTTGAAATAATAATTAAAAATCAAAAAATGAAAAATAAAAATAAAAATAATTTAAAAATAGAAATAAAAGATTAAAATATAATATAAGAAAATTAATTAAAAAATAATCTATTTTTTTGAAAAAAAAATTATTCGAAAAATAAAATAAATTACCAAATAAATCAAGTGTGTGGAAAGGGCTCACCCTTTGGTCTTTTTGAGATGAAAAAGGCCCAAAATTACTCAACACTTGCATTAAAATCATAACTTAGGTTACCAATTTAACCTAGAGAGGATTAGGATTGTTGTTGCTCCGACCAAGTGAGGACCTTTGAGCCTTCTTTGGAAGTGAGAAAGGCACAAGACCACCCAACATGAATATACATCCATCCAGGCCAGCTTTTAGATACTATGGCAAGGAAATTCCATTCCTCGATTTGCTTTTTCCCAAGAGTTGTAGTCCTTCAGTTGTAATATAGTTACTTACTTTTCTTATTTTGTGGTGTTGAAGTGAATTTTAAGAAGTGATTAAGTAATCCCTAGTTAACTTTGTTTACACATGGAAGTTACATTTGACAAATTGAGACCTTCAATGCGGAGTCTTAATACAGAGGGAGACGTGGTGCTGCAAATCTCTCTTTTTCGACTTCCCCAATGAAGTCAAACAAGTATTTCTAAATTCTAATATGGCCCTCGTAACTTATTTTCTTCTTAAAGTTAGTAAATTGCTCTCTTCCACTCGGTCATGCAACCACATTCTGCTAAGAGCGCATGAAGAAGAAGAATGCACAAGCCAAAGCAGCATTTCATTGCTTCATATTAAGATTGTTCCAATACTCTGCCTCCCACATCTCCAGCAGCCTAGTGTTGTTCCTTTTCCTCCCCATGAAGCCTTGAAGCTCCCTTGGGTCATAAGGAGGTGGCAGTGTGCAAGGCAGTGAATCGCTGGGGGACTTCACCATGGAATCTTGCATGTTTGTCCTAAGCAGACCACTAACCGGGCACGCCATTGTCTCGGCGCAGTACTCGGTCGCTCCCGCTGGCACCTCAGGCTTGAACTTGAGGAGCTTCGCGTACTCGACAAGGAGGTGATGCATGTAGTCGTACACGTACTTCATCTTCAGATTCTTCTCCATGAATCTGCTCCCACTTTCTCCAATGGCTTGTGCCTGATTTGGCCATGAAATGCAAAGATGAAGGGAAAAAGAAATGGGGTAACAGTAATGTTCAAGCCGTAATACTGTAAGTAGTTGCTCGAGTTAGCGGACCCATCGAACAGGAATTTCCGCATCGCTTGGGAAATAGATTAGTACCTCTTTGATGTGATTGTTGCCCCATTCTACTGCAAACTTGATGTCTCTACACTTGTTGTTGAGCCTAATGGGCCAGTAATGCTCGACTGGGATCATCCCTCTTAGGAAGAAATCGTGGTAAACCGGCTCTATCATCAGAGTCATCGAATCACATGCCAGAATGTACTTGTCGCTCACGGACCATGCCTTGCCTTCCACAAAGATCTTGTACCTTGAAGATGAATGGAAGGAGAGGAACTTGTTAATCAGATTAATCAATCCAGAACATATGTAGATGGTCTTGAGAATCATAAGCTTGATTACCTGTGGATGCATTGATCTTCCAATCTCGATTCCTTGAAACCTTGACTAGATTCAGCAGCCCAATTCTGCAAGGAAAAAAGTCACAGAATCCATCTGTTGTCGGTTATAATTTCTTTTTTCCTAGTTCTTGGAAAGATAGATCATAAAATGGTCTGCACAGCTTATCTGAGGGTGTGGGAAAAAAGTAGTACATTTATGTAACTGATACCGTACCAAAAGCAAGAGCTATTACTGATTTGAACTTGAGTTTGATCGACTTGGCGACTAGCTTGATGGACAAGGTTGAAATTACCTGGACATATAGACGAGCATTCCAGTCATAATCATCGGTGGCATTGCACGTCATCAGGTCTTGCCTATTTGGCGACACACCCGGGTTGCCTTTCCAGTATGCGTATGGTATCCGATCTTTCCATTCGATTTCCTTTGCCTTCTTTTTGATGGCTTGGTATGTGTGAGCCCATGTCCTTATATTGACCTCATGCCTATAAATACAGAAGATAACTACGATGCCCATGATTATCTTTGCGAAAACTATCGAGTCACTGTGTTAATCACAGAGGAGAATAAGATCATCACCATCCCCAGAATGACCAATCAGGAAATAATATATCCAGCGATGTCTCGTTCCCGCAGTAGTGGAAAAGCGGCGGGGGCAACGCAGCATTTGGCCCCTGGTAGTGACTTTTCATGATCACCGGCCTGTCATTGCAATAGAACATGAGCTCCAAATCTGGCACTTTCCCAGGATACAACCTCAGGAGCTGCAAAATCCCCCAAATTGTGCCCACATCCCGCGTCTGAAAGGGCCTCTTGTAGTGCTCTATATAAGCCTTGCCATTCGCAATCACGAGCCTGAAGTGGGCAATGTGTTTGGTTCTCTCCATCATCTCTCTTGTGATCCCCGTGCTCTTCCAGGGCCGTAGATCCTCGTGGATCCACCGGAAGTACTCCGGGCATGCCACGGCATATGACTCCTCAGGCTCGTGTTTCTTCGGGTAGTTCATCGGGCAGGTCTGCGGCATGGTTGATGAATTGGTGCAGTTTAGAGGGAATTCCATCTTCTGAGGCAGCTGTCGGTGGCCTCTCTCAGTAGTAATCATTTGCCTTAGAGAAACTCCCGGAAATATAAACTGGAGGGCGCACACACAATGAAAAAAGTAAGCTCATATAAACTGGAACGCATCATAAATGCGATACTAATTCCCGATATCTTGTAAAGGTCAAAATATATCAAATCTTTCATCGGATTAACAAGTTCCTGAAGTTCGATTGACGGATCTAAATCTACTGTGGAACGCACAACCATCAGAGCTGGCCAACAAAATTCTGGGAAAGAAAAAAGAGTCAGTTCAATAGAGCAGAATCTCGATCCCATTTTCTTTTCTTTCCAACAGGGTGGATTCGAGTCGATTGTATGAATTCAAATACATTTTGGTCCATAGGCATGGCAGCATAATTAAATCGCGCTTGTCAGTATATGCATTCCATGACCAAATTCTGGATCAAGCACAATCTATTTTCCTAACGAGTCCGAATTTCAGGACGATTCAATAAGCAATATATTCGACAAAAGCAGTCTCTCTTTCTACGCAAGTCCGACCGCTGCAGTTTCCCTGAACCACGCGCGGAGGCCATAGTAGTCTAACTTGCTGTCCCTGGTTTTCTCATGTATTTACTGCAGCCTTTAACTTCATTCATAGAAGTGCTCCTCAACAAGAAAATAAGCAAAGATAATCGAACGAACCAAGCCCGGAAAGAGATGTGGAAAGAAGGTAATAACTTTGAACAAGGGCACTCATCGTTCAAATTTGTCATCTTGATCAGACAAGATCTTCGTTTGAATGACGTACGAGCTTACAACAAAGGAACCTCTAGGCCACAAGGCCAGACTTCTTACTGTCAAAGAGCAGAAAGTCTGTGGATACTTACAATATCCAGCCAAGAGACGACGCTCCCGCAAAGGATGATCACAACGAAGGAAGCGAAAACAGCAGCCGAAGTCCACGACTTCAGCAGACGGCCGGTACTCGACGAGCTATGCAGTCGAACCTCGTGCGACAATGGGCCAATCTTCGCGCAGAACCTTTCTTCTTCATCTTCCATTGATCTGGTAAGGCACTAAGGCTTTGGAATCGCGACCCAACAGATATTACCGACTTCTCCTTTCTCTCTTTTCGCTTTCGCCGGATGTCTTTGAGGGAGACGGATTGATGAAACCACTGCAAAGTCACATGTACTAATTTTTTTTTTGCATGCTTAGAGCGCACTCTCTGGTTTGTGATCCCAGGAACAAGCTCAGATGAAGTTGAGTCCCAAGTATTATTTTAGTTTAACCTTTCGCTTTTTCAACAAACGATAAGAACGTATATTGGATTTTGTGATCTGTGTGATCTAATTTCAAGTCAAAAACAATCTAATTTAATTTTATTCTACCCTTTCTTGTTTTGGTTAAAGAAGAACTCTCCTTTAAGGAAGGCTCATCACACGATACGGAGTCAAATTGTTGGCGATGCACTTAGAAAGGGAGACGTGAAGACTTGAAAACTAAGTGATTGAATTTGACTTCCTAATTTATTTATTTATTTGCATGTGAAGTTAGGAAGCATAGACACTCTCCGGGAGCCTTCGTGTCAGGTCGAGTGTCCAACACGAGTCCGACACTTTTCGACACACAACTGACACGTGGTCAACAGGTGTCAGACATCTTACACCTGGTTAGTACTCCGAACACGGTAGCGACACGCAAGTCTAGCATCCCGACACGCCATTTCGATAGGCACGGGGTCAATTTTAAATAGTGGTAATAAAGATGGGGCCAAAATGTAAATCTAGCAATAATATATAATTAAGTCATATATCCAGTCATCCCAAAATTAATATACAAGTCAACCCCCAAAAAAATCGTGAATCTCTAATAGAAAAAGAAAGAACTCACCGCTTATACACACACACACACACACACACATTTAATATACAACATGTCTCAACGTGTCAAAATTCTCTATTTTTGAAAAATGAAATATCGTCGTGTCATGTTCTGTCGAGTGTCATATGTTGGTGTCGGTACTACTTAGATGTGAAGTAACATATATATGAGTTTATTCATGAAAGTCTTCCTATGCACAGAGAGATGAAGAAAATACAGACCCATTTGAGTAAATCGGATTCTATTGCTTTCTTACCTGACTATGTTGAAAAGGAGAGGGTGTTTTTTTTTCTTCTTTCTAATTTTGATGAAATTGGCATTATAGAATTAGGATTAGTATAACCAAGAATGTTAAATTGGTGCATTCATGTCACATTTACCCCAAACAAATTTTCATATCGCGTAAAATCTTAAATTGATACGCTTGTGTCATTTATCCTCGAAATTAAGTTTTGCGTCACAAAGATCACAATCCGTGAATAGGATTAAAATTGGTGATTTTGAAAAGGTCGAATGCTCTTCTGCGGTTGTAGATAAGTTGTAACTAGATCTCTGGGTGTGCAGGATTGTGGATTTTTGTCAAAATTTTAATTAGCGGAAAATAAAATGGACTCGCATGTGAACTTCGATCTATATAGGTTAGTGGCGAGATTGGCAGGATCATAAAGTTAGCTTTTATTGCAACAAAAAGTCAATTCCTGAATTTCATAGTTTCCATCCTTTGGGGCTAAAATGTACAAGTGTCGATATCGCTAGAGCATTAGATGCAATCGCCGCCGCCGCCAACGCTCGTAAGTCAAAAGCGCCGCCCCTAGGAACACCTAGAGCACCGTCCCGCCGTTTTTAATCATCGCTGACCTATACTGCATCCGCAAGCCATTTCCTCTTTGCAACCAATCTGCGTGCCAACTTTTATTCTACAATCGACTCGTCCGAGTACCAATGATGGACTAATACAATCCAATGGCGACTGGCTACGATTCCCACCGTCATCTATACACACCTCGGCTTGGTCGACCATGATTCCTGTATCTTTACTAGGAAAATCACGAATGATGAAAGTGGTAGATGGCGAATTGTTCTTTCATGCAAATATTTTTCTGAATTTTAAATTAAAATAAGATAAGATAAGATACGAAAACTTTCGAATTCGTGAGATATGAGTGTAACACTTTATGGAAACTTTAGGGTGTAACCCTACCACGAAGAGTAAGAATTTCTCGAGCGTGGTCTCGAGGTCTAATTGGAGAAGATGACTCTGTACTTGCAAGAAGTATTCACAAATGGGAGCCCTGTTCATCAGCTTCTGCAGGCATGCATAGGCTAACCAAACGAGAAGTGTGGTGGCTTCAAGGTACACCTAGAGAGTGATCTACTTTCAAAACAGGTCAACTTAGTTTTGCTGCTAGCTTCTGTGGTTCGTCGTTCTAGGTATGTAAGTAGAGTGCTTCTGAAACTAAATTGTCCAACCTTGTATCTAATGATGGGAGATCCGAGACCACCAGGAGGATGATCGTTTCTTGAAATCCTTCGACTGCTGAGCCTCCCATGTCTCTACCCGTCTAGCCACCTCCTCTTTCCTCTCCAGGAAGGCTTTGAGCTCGGGAGGTTCGTAAGGAGGCGGCAATGAGCACGGAGGTGTGTCGCCAGGTGACATCTCCATGGATTCCTCCATGAACTTCCTGATCGAGCTGCCGAATGGGCACGCCATCACTTCTGAGCACAGCTCCACCGCCCCCGGAGGAACCTTCGTCTCGAACCTCAGAAGCTTCGCGTACTCGCTCAGCAAGTGGAACATGTAGTCGTACACGTACTTCATTCTCACACTCTCGGCGACGAATCTGCTCCCTTTCTCTCCGATGCTCTGCGCCTGCTTAGGGTGTTTGTTTCCCCATTCCACGGCGAGCTTGATGTCTCTGCACTTATTGTGAGGACTGATAGGCCAGTAATGGTCCATGGGGATCAATCCCCTTGAGAAGATGTCATAGTACTCCGGCTTTATCAGCAAAGTCATGGCGTCGCATGCCAGAACGTACTTCTGACTCACCGACCAAGCGATTCCTTCAATGTAGATATTATACCTGCTCCATGTTTAGTTCATGCAAGCAAATTCAGTTCATGACTATGCAAAGCAACGCGATCTGGAATGCCGGCTACTCTTTTACAAAGAGAGAGCAGGAGAGGATTCGTTGAAACGGGGAATGGTTACTGGCTTACCTATGAGTGCACTGATCTTCTAGATTTGAATGCTTAAATCCTTCGGCCTTTTCGCGACCCCAATCCTGAAAAAAGGAAATCGCAGTCACATCAGGTTTCACATTTTGGGGGTCGTAACCTTACTATCCAATCAAAGTAACGATAGGCAGCACCTACCAGATCAAATAAAGATCGGTAACAAGTTCGAGCCTCGTTAACGATTTCAAGAGTTCGTAAAGTGCTTCTTTTTTTCCATTCTTACCTGGTCATACAAGCGAGCTTTCCAATCGTTCTTTTTGGTGTCGTTGCACTTGAGGAGATCAGCCCTGCTTGGAGAAGTAGTAGTGTTGCCTTTCCAATAAGCATAGGGCTCTCTATCCTTCCATGGCATCATCTCTGCCTTCTCTTTAATGGCTGATAATGTTCTTTCCCATGGCTTTATGTCGACTTCAGGCCTAACACACAAAAACGTGCTTGTATGAGACACTTCCCACTTTGGACATGATGCTTTTCCAAAAGAGACAGCACTAAAAGATGCAGAAAAAGCTTGCTTAGTGGAACTGCTTTTGCAAATACCCTCCGAACCAGCTAGCGACCCGAACATCGTTCGCTAAACAGTGGAGAATGAACCAATTTGGTGTGGTGAGTTATATGCATTTAGTGAAATTGTGCATTTAGAGCTTATTATGCTGCCCTCATCCCACCGAATCTGCTAAGACATGGGCTAAACTTAGCTCAAGCAGCCGATGGTTTAGCCGGTGAAAACTACTCTCATTCCTCGGCGCTATGATGAACAAATTAAAGAAGCTGCATCGCGAAAGGAGTGAGTTATTACCAGCCCCAGAAGGACCAATCAGGGAACGGAATGTCGAACGTTGTGCGGTGTCCACAATAATGAAACAGTGGTGGAATCTTCGTGGCTTTCGAGCCCCGGTAATCTCGCTTCTTGATCACCGTTCGGTCTCCGCATTGGAACATCAGCTCCAAATCTGGCAACTTGCCGGGATACAACCTCAGCAGCTGCACGATCCCCCAGAATGTGAACTCTTCTCTCGTTTGGCATGCAGGCCTAAACTTGTCTAGATAGACTTTCCCCTTGTGAATCACTATCCTAAAATGCGCGGTACTCTTGATGCCCTCCAGCATCTCTCTCGTGATTCCCGCGGCCTTCCAAGGCCGGAGATCCTCGTGGATCCACCGGAAGTACTCGGGACATACCTCGGCGGATATGTTCTCGGTCTCATGTTTCAAGGGGTAATCCAAGGGGCACGTTTGCTTCACGGTTGCATTCGCGCACTTGAGCAGGAACTCGGTTTTCGGAGACGGCTGGGTAGAGCTCTCGGTGGCGGTAGTTTTGAAAATTGAAGCACCTGGAAAAGTAAAAGTATGCTACAAACCACCAAAAAAATCAGAAAAGGAATACCAAGGTTCTTTCATGGATATGAGATTAGCTGATATGTGAGATTTACGAAGCCATGAAAGAGAATCTCAGTATCTCCGTAACATTAGCACATCTATGGCTCACAAAATTAAGACAAAAGATGAAATATCCAAGAAAGAAAACGTTAAGGACAAAGTAATTCTGTCTTAATTGTTATTTGAGGAAAAGTTATGCAGAAGAACAAGAAACAGAGTAGATTACTAGAATTAGCATGCGGACGTCAAGCCATAATGAAACAGGCAAGCTCCCCTGTTTCTAGTTACTTTCTAAAAACAGTTCCATTCCCTCTAGCTTTGTTCGGATTCCTTCCTTTCACACGATAACAAACTGAGATAAAATACAAATTATAACAGAGCAACACGACCCCAGAAAACGTCATGGTCTGCAACAATTTCAGATATGCCACAGAACACAGAAAAAAAAAATCAATCTTTCCTTCTTAGAAAGCTACCATTCTTTCACACCCCCCGCCCCCCTCTCGTTTCATGATTGGACGATGATTTTCGGAACAATTCATGCCGTTCATTTAGTAGCAAAAGTGGAAAAACGAGTTGCAGAGAATCAAAAGGGGAGGCGCGAGATGAAGGGACTCACAATATCTATCCAGGAGAGGAAGACTCCGGAGAGAAGAACGACTGTGAAGAGAATGACAACCGTGGCTGAAGCCCGTGTCTTCAGGGGTCTCCAAGTGTTGGTTCCATAACATCCATGAGAGCTCTCCTCTTCCATGGACGACCAGCTCGCAGGTCAACAGCAGCAACTCGTTAAGTCTTGAATGGCAGAAATATTCATTATTATATCAGCGAAGCATGGAACATTCTAACTGTACCCATTTTCTAAATTGCTAAGTGTCCCTGCTGGGCTGGAGGAATTTTCCAAAGAGTTGGATAACAGGGCGTCCAATTGAAGCCACAGGAATGGAGGAAACCAAAGCAAAAAAAAAAAAAAAAAAAAAGGATGTGTATATTCTGACTCTTCTGTAGCCTAATGGATTCGCCCGGGCTCGCAGGATTTGAATAGTCTTTCCTCCATTCAGTAGACAGCTTCGCGGACCAATCTGGACCGTGCATGGAGGATGTGGATGGGTTGTGGTGACGATAACATATTTCCACCAACGAAGAAGACTTGGGGTTTTTTTCCAATTTAGGTTCTAAATTTTTTTTTACTAAAATAGGACAAAAAAAAAAAAGCCGCGCCTGGCCCAGCGCGGCATTTTAAGGGCTGCCCGGCCGCGCGGGCCCGTGCGGCCAATGGCCCGTAAGGCCTCTTTCTTTTTCTTTTTTTCAATAATTTGTTATGTATTTTTAATTATATTTAAAACATTTATATTTTTATAAATTATTAAATATAAATTTTTATTTTGAGGTTTATTTTTATAACATAATTATCAATAAATACTTAAAAAAATCATGTAATTAATTTATTTAGTTCGTAGAAAATGAATAAATAAATATTCATAAATTTTATTTTTATTTATATAACGTTGTAAATATAAATAATTAACTTATTAAGATAAATTTATATATAATTTTTATTAATTATTTAAATGCTAAATTAATTAATTACATACATATTAATAAAATTGATAATTATACAATATAAATTATTTAATATAAAAATACTAAAAAATTCGAAATTAAGAAAAAATAAAATTTTCAATTAAAATAAATTATTTAGTATATAACTAAATAATTATTTTTTATGTAAATTTTTTATTAATTATTTACATGCTAAATAATTTAATTACATACATATTAATAAAATTTGTAATTAATTATTGATAATTATGTTATAAAAATAAGCTTCAAAAGAAAAAAAATTATATTACAAAGTTATATAAATATAAAATTATAAAAATATGTAAAAAATGAAATTAAAAAAAGTAATTATTTATTTAATATGTAAATAATGAATAAATAAATATTGATAAAATTTATTTATATTTATATAAATTTGTGAATATAAATAATTAATTTATTTTCATAAAATTTTCAATTAATATAATTTATTTATTATGTAGATAATTAATTAATTTATTAAGATAATTTTTTTATAAATTTGTATTAATTATTTGTATACTAAATAAATTAATTACTTACATATTAATAATTTTTAATTAATTACTAATAATTATGTTATAAAAAATTTAAAAGGAAAAAAATTATATTTACAAAGTTATATAGTTATAAAATTATAAAAATACGTAAATAAATATGAAATGAAAAAAAAAAAAAGCTGTCGCACCTGCATTGTGGAAATAATTTATTTAGTATGTAAATAATTAATAAAAATTTATAGAAAAAATTTATCTTCATAAATTAATTAGTTTTGGCATACTAAATAAATTATATTGATTGGAATTTTTTTTAATTTCGTATTTTTTACTTAGTTTTAATAATTTTATAATTATATAAATATTTAATTTTTTTATATCTATATTTCTAATATTATTTTTTCCCTCTTCAAGCTTATTTTTTATAACATAATTATCAATAATTAATTAAAATTAATTTATTTACAAATTTATATAAAAATTTATCTTAAAAATTAATTATTTATTTACATACTAAAATAAATTATATTAAATGGTAATTTTATTTTTTTAATTTCTTATTTTTAATTTAAGTATTTTTTTTTATAATTTTATATTGATATAAATATTTAATTTTTTATGTCTATATTTATAATATTATGTTTTCCTTTCAAAGCTTATTTTTATAACATAATTATCAATTTTATTAATATGTATGTAATTAATTAATTTAGTATGTAAATAATTAATAAAAAAATTATATATAAATTTATCTTGATAAGCTAATTATTTATATTTAAACGTTACATAAATAAAAATAAATTTTATGAATATTTATTTATTCATTTTTTACGAACTAAATAAATTAATTACATATATCTTAAGAATTTTTTTAATTATTTATTGATAATTATGTTATAAAAATAAACCTCAAAATAAAAATTTATATTTAATAATTTATAAAAATATAAATGTTTTAAATATAATTAAAAATGCATAACAAATTATTGAAAAAAAAGCAAAAAAAAAGGCCTCGCGGGCCATTGGGGCTGCACGGGCCCGCGCGGCCCGTGCGGCACTTAAAATGCCACGCGGGCCACATTTTGATTGCCGAGCGGGGCCCAGGCGGCATTTAAAGTGCCGCGCGGGCCCCAATCCAATAAATATATTTTTTTTGCCCTATTTTGGTTTTAAAAAAAATTTGAACGTAAATTGGAAAAAAACCAGAAGACTTTGACAGCCTCGTGGCATAGTCATCCCCAGAATGGAGAGACGACATGCATCAGCCATCAGCAACGACTTTAGGTTTCGGATCGTGTGTTCCTCGACTTTGAGATTCGACCATTTCGAATCGGAAAGTTGAGATCCACCCTCGGTGATGGTTCTCCAGTTGCAGAAGCTAACGTGTCCAACCTCGAACATGAGAGTTTCTGGGTATGTAAATGTAGTGATTCTGAAACTAACGGGTCCAACCTCGTATCTAATGATGAAATATCCGAGACCACCAGGAGGACGAGCGTCTCTTGAAATCTTTCCAGTGCTGAGCCTGCCATGTCTCCACCTGTCTAGCCACCTCCTCTTTCCTCTCCAAAAGGCTTTGAGTTCAGGAGGCATGTACGGAGGCCGCAATGAACATGGAAGCGCGTCACCGGGGGACATCTCCATGGACTCCTCCATGAACTTCCTGATCAAGCCGCCCAATGGGCATGCCATGACTTCCGAGCACATCTCGACACCCCCCGGGGCACCTTCGTCTCGAACCTCAGAAGCTTCGCGTACTCGCTCATCAAGTGGAACATGTAGTCGAACACGTACTTCATTCTCACATTCTCGGCAACGAATCGCTGAAGCCTTGAAGCTCCCGAGGGTCATAAGGAGGTGGCAGTGTGCAAGGCAGTGAATCGCTGGGGTACTCCACCATGGAATCCTGCATGTTTGTCCTAAGCAGACCGCTAACCAGGCACGCCATTGTCTCGGCGCAGTACTCGGTCGCTCCCGCTCGCGCACTCGACAAGGAGGTGATGCATGTAGTCGTACACGTACTTCATCTTCAGATTCTCCTACATGAGTCTGCTCCCACTTTCTCCAATGGCTTGTGCCTGATTTGGCCATGAAATGCAAAGATGAAGGGAAAAAAGAAATGGGGTAACAGTAACGTTCCAGCCGTAATAATGTAAGCAGTTGCTCGAGTTAGCCGACCCATTTGAGCATCGAACAGGAATTTCCCATTGCTTTGGAAATAGATTAGTACCGGTTTGATGTGATTGTTACCCCATTCTACTGCAAACTTGATGTCTCTACACTTGTTGTTTTTAATTTTCATATTATCAAGCTCCAGAATTGATAAGCCGAGCGACCTGCTGAGAGTCATAACACTGCACAAAAGTCGTTAACTCACTCCCTCTTTCCGGCTTCAGGGAATTTTAATGCTTATCTTTATTTACGGCTTTTTATATTGCATCTTTTCATTACATTATATTATCAAACTTATTGTGAAATCATAAATTTTTTTAACTGTTTTTTTGATATATTTGTTACTGAACATGTACGCATGTCGTATCCGCATGTCTTCATATCCACATGTCGTACTCGTATGTCTCCGTATCCACATTTCGTATCCGTATGTCTTTGTATCCACATGTTGTATTCGTATTGCAATTTTCTGCCATTTTTGCTTAAAAGATCCGAACCACAGATTGCGGTAGGCTCTGCCTCTTACTTGGTGGTGTAAAGATCTCATATATTTCATCTTTTGTATTTTGATTTCCACATTATCAAACCCTAGAATCGGCAGGCTGAGCTACCTGCTGGAGGTCATAACACTGCACAGAAGTCGTTAACTCACTCCCTATTTCCGGCTTTAGAGAATTTTAATGCTTATCTTTATTCATTACTTTTTATATTGCATCTTTCCATTATATTATATTATCTAACTTGTTTGTGAAATCATAGATTTCTTTGATTGTTTTTGTGATGTATTTATTACTGAACACGTACGCATGTCGTATCATATGTCTATGTTCGCATGTCGTGTTCGCATGTCATGTCTGCATCTATATGTCATATTCACATATGCCACGTCATCATATCATATTGTCGCATCATATTTGCCACGTCATGTTTGCTACGTCATCTATGCCATGTCATCTTTGCTATGTCATTTCATGTCATGTCATTTTTTGCCACGTCATTTTATATCATGTCATTTGAATTTCTTTAGATTTGCATTTAATTTATGCCATTGCATTTTAGAGTAATTTTATACATTGCATATAATACAACTTTTCATGTATTCATAAAAGAAAGAACCAAAACTAACAAAAAAATTATTTTGTGTTGCACATGCTCCTTGAGCTTACTTAGTTTCTGAATGTTCAATTACTTTTTGTACACCCACATGATAACCTTTGTTAGTGACTTAAGTTAAAATCGATTAATGTTGCATTCTCAAATGATTTTCATGAAATAAAATGATATCAAAAGGGCATTAGAGTAATCTAGCGTAATCAAGTCCCCAGACTTTAAATCTCTGTTTCGTAGAAATAATTTAGTTCTCCCGCTAATTACTTAAGTTTCTAATTGACTTACCAAGAACGATTAGTGACGACTGTTGACACTTGATTTTTGACCAATTCTATTTTCAAAAATTTTTAGAAAATCCATAAAAATTCATGAAATTGAAAAATCAACTTTGGGGACCTCAGCCTAGCCTAGGGAACCAATTTTGAGCAAAAATATTTTCCTTATTTTTGTATTTTTCTGCATTTTATTTTCAAAAATTCATAAAAATATCAATAAAAAGCGAGAAATTGAAAAATCAACTTTGGGACCTCAGCCTAGCCTAGGGAACCAATTTTGAGCAAAAAATAATTTTCCTTATTTTTTGTATTTTCTGCATTTTATTTTCAAAAATTCATAGAAAATCAATAAAAAGTGAGAAAATTACAAAATCAACTTTGAGGACCTTGGTTGGCCTGGGAAACCAATTTTGAACAAAAAATAATTTTCCTTATTTTTTTCATTTTTAATATTTTCAGAAATTAGGAAATAATAATAAAAAATTAATAAAAAATAGCATCCGAAGTTATAAAATTACAAAAAATAGTAAATATTTTTAATTTAATTTTCCCTTCATTTTGGTTGAATAAATTTTGAAAAATTTAATCTGTAAATTAGGTTTTCTTTATTAATTTCATTTCCTGATTATTTAAATAATTTCCAGAAATTCCATTTTAGCTCTTTAATTTTCCAAATTCACATTTTTAGAGTCGTGTCATTTTTCTCTATTTTTCAAATTAAAATGCAGTCCAAAAGCCCTCAGAATTACCCAATTTCGCTAAAGGACCAGAATGCAATTTTTTGATTCAAATTAGTCCCTAAAAACACTTAAAATGCAATTAAAATTTTCTAGGGACTGAATTGAAAATCAGGGCACGTCACCCCCTAGATTTTTGACCTTCTGAATCCAATGGTGGCAACAATTTTGCAAAAAAGACCATCTAGGGTTTGGATTTTGCAAAATGGATACTCGGGTCGAATTTGCAAATTGGGTATTTATACCAATTCTTAGA
The DNA here is from genome assembly GCA_019149425.1 of Psidium friedrichsthalianum. Lineage (NCBI taxonomy): Eukaryota > Viridiplantae > Streptophyta > Magnoliopsida > Myrtales > Myrtaceae > Psidium > Psidium friedrichsthalianum. The sequence continues at coordinate 21,795 of JAGVVM010003911.1, forward strand.
GAAATTGACATAAAAATTCATTTTTCCAATGGATTCATGCCATATAACTCAATTTTGGGTTTTAATTTGCTTAATTTTGACTTTTAAGGGGTTATTTGAGCGAATTTGACCGACCGGTCAATCGGGTCGGGTCGGATCCGACCCGATGACCCGGCCAATCATTTGAAACCCACAGAGCCAAACTTGGTTCTTCTCTCTCGCGCGAACTGCCCAAACTGAAAGAAGATCATGAGAAATTTTTGGTGATTTGGAATGTGGATTTGACGAGATGATCGCAAGAATCAGAGGCGAGATTTGGGTTTTCTGTTGATGGGGATTTCGTGCGAAAGAGGGTTTAAAAGGAGGGGAGAGAGAGCCATTTTGAGGAGGTTGGACGGCCATTGGAGGAGACGACCGAGGATCTTCAAGAGCTTGGACAGATCATTTAACGAAGATGGAGCCCCGAAATTGGCACCACAAGTTTCCTGAAGCTCGAGAGAATCATCAGGATCAACGGTAAGTCATTTCGTGCCATAACAGTAAGATACCATTGATGCACAGTCGAAGGTTTGTCAATGGCGAAACCGTATTTCTCCGTCATTCTTTGTGATTCTTGGCCTAAAATGCTCATTGCACTCCGCTTATTTCATTTCTATTTCCCTTTTTGATTTTCATCGCATGAAACCCTCGAGTCGACGTGAAGCTTCTTCGGCCTACCACGAACTCGGCGAGTCCCTCTCGCACGAAATCAGTGCTTTGTTCACGCAGCTAAGTTCCTTGTGCCTCTGTGATCCTTTTGGACGGATTTTGTTGTTTGTATAATTTAGAACTGCGAGTTTGGAATTCACCC